>LPNX010584199.1:0-136594 GCA_001517045.1 Pseudotsuga menziesii | reverse complement strand
TTATGTTGTTGGCATACTTTCAAGGTTCATGCATAAACCTTGTGAAGGAAACTGGTCAGCTGCAAAGAGGGTTCTAAGATACTTAAAGGGGACTCAAGACGTTGGACTCAAGTACTCTAAAGTGGATGACTTCAAACTTATTGGGTAATCAGACTCATATTTTGATGGCGATAAGGAGACAGGAGTATCAACTTCTGGATACACTATGAGTCTTGGATCAACAGCTGTCTCATAGAGATCACGCAAACAATCAGTTCCGACAGATTCAACAACAGAAGCAGAATATGTGGCTGCAGCTGAAGCAACGAAAGAAATAGTATGGCTCAGGAAGATACTTGAAGATTTGCAAGAAAAACAAGAGAACTCCACTCCATTACTGGTCGACAATACTTCTGCAATCAAGCTGGCTAAGAATCCTAGATTCCATGATCGAACCAAACACATCAACACAAAGTATCATTTGATTCGACATCATGTAGAGGCCAAGACAATCCATCTTCGACATTGTTCCACAAATGATCAAGTTGCAGACATCTTCACCAAAGCGCTTGGATGAGAAAAGTTTGAAAGATTCAGAAACATGCTCGGACTTACGAACACCCCTTCGGATTAAGAGGGGGATTGTTAGAATAATCCGTCGGGATTATTGTAAATAAATAATAAATAGGAATATGAATAGATAGGAAGGTGAAAAGGCTGGTTCTCAACCGCCATTGTAATGTATAAATATTTGCTTTTGTAAGGGAATAATAATCAATTGGGAGTTATTACCAACACCTTCGAATATTAGAAGTCAACTTTGTGTTGACTATGAAAAGTCAAGAATTCCACTAAATAAGGAAACCACAACTTAGTTGGCATCTAGATTCCCTAATGTAAATTCTCAGCAAGTAAAACAACTTTTTCACTCATGGGTAAAACAATCTAAGAAATCATTGCTTGCACCACCAATAGGAAGTATGTCTTAATTCTAATTGGTATCTAATTTGATTTCATGTATAGTGTAAGTGCTCATAATGTGTGTGTTTAATTATGATTAATATGTACTCACGATTCAGTAATCATCCTTCAAAATAAAGGCCAATAAGAAAATATGGTGAAGATGCCTATCATGAGTCACATAGATATGGAAAGGACAAGGAAAAAAATAAATTTCAAACAAAAAATAAGCATTGTGGCTTTCCCTCCACTAGTGAGCGTTATGTTCATTAGATTTATCCCAATTAAAATATTAAAAAAAGCACAATACTATATTGTCACTAATCAATTATGATGTTAGTATAATGAATGAATGAGATGTTATGCAATTATGAATTTGTCCATCTATCTTATTTGTGTAAAGCATATATTTTACTTGCACTTTGGCGTTGAAAATCTTACTTATTTAAGGAAATGGGCTAGGCCAAAATGATCAAACACACCAAATGAAAAGGAAGGTTGGTGTGGATATGTCAATTTTATTTGATGATAATAACAATAGAACACCAGGTATTTCATCCAAGAGAAGAAGGGCACATCATACCAATGAAACAAAAGAACAGAATGGGGCAATTGTTGTTGGCATATCTATGATGGAAACTGAAAATCACAATAAAACTGATATTCATCCTCAAGAATTAAGGCAAGGAAAATGAGTGAAACACAAGAATTGTATGACGCGGTTACCGTTGGTATGCCAATGATGGAGGCTATGAATCACAATAAAGTGTGTGTTCCATCATTGATAAATGGTGCAGGGAATAGTGTTGAAACACAAGAAATTCAAGGGGAAACAATTTATTTCAAAAATACGGAAGCTAAGAATTTTGTCAAAATTGATGTCATTATAAGAAGTATGAGACAATGAAAAATGAAAATATCCTAGATGATCGGAATCCAACATTGTATGCAAAATGTTGAGAGAATATTATGATGCGATAAGAATTTCTAAAGATCTTGACATAATGAAAACTATTTTATTATGGTATCATTTATGTTAAATGTAGTTACATTTATGTTACATTTTTTCTCAGAGTAATTTTTTTTATCAATCACATTAACTGCATCAAAAACATTGTTTCTAAATACTTTATGTTAAACCTTTGATTGTATTTACATCTTGCATCATATATATATACAATGTTATTCTAGAAATCTAGGCTACTTAAAGTTTTTGCAAGAAATCCTCTCGAGAAGAAGAAATTTGGGTCCAGTCTTTCTTGCATTTTGTGTAAGCCTCTATTTATTTAGAAGTTACAACAGGCACTTGTTGAATTTTCTTTTAGGGATTTCACTTTATTTATATAGTTTTACAAATTGGTTTACAATTTACTTTTATGATCTCCATACTTCTTCAACAAATCCACATTCTTCTTATACTTGTCTAAGTGTTCTTTTTCCTTTTATTAAAGAAAATTCTTTGAAGATTCTAGCTAATATAGAACTCTAGCCAATCTTCTCTTGAGACTTTCTACCTCATCCTCAACTGATGTACCCTCAAATATTTTTCTTTTGGAGTATACAAAAGTGATACTAGATGAAGAATAAATTTTGGTTGCAAAGAGGCAATTTGGGATTTCAGTTTTTCACTTTCACTATCACATCCCAAATGTTGTGCTTTATTATCCTCCAACAGATTATGTCTGAGCTATGTAATAATGCTTTCCTCCTCCGCTAGTTTCTTCTTCAATTATTCATGTATTGAGGATGAGGTAAAAAAACCACCTCCAACATCCATTGTTGCTAGCGGTTCCTAAACTTTCTTCTCCAATATGTGTACTAAAGACTCCTCATACTCAATTAAGGACTTCTGGTGTGGAATATGTTTGTAATGATTAGCTATAACCAGATCTTTACTCTGACCTTTACCTACTCCAATGTACCTTTCTTATTCCTCCTTATTTGACTTACCTTGTCATATTTTTTTATTGTCAGGTTATTTTTCTTTTATAAGTCCTCTATCGTTGACCATTGCAACATTCTATCAGAATATATATCTCTCAACATTGCATTTTTCTCTTCAATGCAAGCCTTCAAATTTTCCTTCTTATCGTCATATTTTGCATTCTCCTTTTTATGTTTCATGCACTCCTTTTTTAATTTCTCTTAGAATAGAGATTTACTCTTACTTTCATCTTCCTCTTTATTTACTTGACCTTGAACTCGTTTTTTACTATCAGATCCTTTTCCTTTTTTACCCTTTACCATTGTAGAAATCCTTTCAAGTTTTGTACCTCTCAACAACTCAATTTTATTTTCAATTGTATTCGTCATTTTTTCCACTCTTTTTACATATATGTAATCTCCTCTTAATGTTTAATTTATTATTATTTGAATTTATCTTCAAACTAAACCTTTAAACAATCAATCAATTGTTCTTTATGATTTATTTGGCACTAAAGTTTTGCTTCCTAACCATCCATAGTATTAAGTGGCAGTATGTTGACAACCTTTGGCCTGTTTTTCAGCTCATTTTTAAGTTAGTGTATATGTTCGGCATAATTATTCTTTTCAACCTGATACTTTTCAAGGAGCGTCTAATTCATTGTTCACACAAGCTATAACCATTTCTATTTGATAAGAAAATCCTTGAATAATTACATCCTTGCTCTCTATGTCTATTTTTTCTTTTTGTGCATTTTTCCACAATTGATTTCTATAACTATGAAACATGCTGCAAGAGATCAACTATTTAGTTATCCTTAACCTTGCACATTTCTGTCTTTTTATTACAAGAATCATCCTCCATAGACGCTTGTTATTTAAAATGCACCATGTTGTTGAATAAAGAAAAAAAATTTGCCATCAAAAAATATATTGGAGTCATTTATCCAAATATGCCAGAGACAATTTGATAACCTTCAAACTTTCAAGTTGTAACTCTATCAAATTGACTCTTTGGAGGAGCATAAATATTGACATCACTTGGTTCCATAACATTTTTCACAAATTCATGCCACTAATATACAGTTTGATATCCTTGTAATTCTCTCAAAGCTTCGATAGGATCAACTTATGTAGGGTTGATTAAACCATTGTCATTTTCCACACCTTCCATATTGTACTATAAAGGTTGTTCATGTACTTCAACTTCCTCAAGTTTGATTTCACCAGTGTTATTTCCACACATTCCATATCATTCTCCAAATTTTGTTCATGTACTTTTGAAGTTGTGGTAGTAGCAACTCCTTCCACATTGTTCTATGGAGATTGATGACATTCTTCCTCATTTTTGTCCTGCATTGTAAACCTCCTAATATATGCTTTATGGTGAAATATTGTACAACACAAGGTCGATGTAAATTAATATTTTTTTTGCAATGTCCCATGGTAATTGAACTTGACCCTCTTCATCTTACTATCCTACAGTGCAAAGTGCAATTTCTTATCCAATACACGAGGGACTTTTATCACCATGTATTCAATTCAACGTATGTCCGACTTCATGCACTTACTTGAAATATCATGCTTGTGGTGATTCAAAATGGTTCTAAGGACAATCTACATCAAGATTTTGTAAATCCCTAGGGGAACATCTTTCACTTTTAAACTATTATTGGGAACAATTACCCTTTTCCCACTGATTTTACTGACCATCTCAATCTTTTGTAGGTTGGGGGTTTTTCTAGATCTAAGCATTGCTCCCCCTATGTGTGGATTTTAAATTGCTATCGAAGCCAAATTGGGGTCCAAATAAACCCTATTCCCAAAAATTAGCAATTTCGTTCCCTCGTGATCATAATTAATTATGCCATCATCTATCTCCTCATTTTGAAAATTGAACTGTCAAAAATTAAACTAATGGAGTCTTTCTCTTACAATGGTATTTATCATACATGTTGGCCACTCGTTTTTATCACTCCATGCATTATCACACTCTTTGAATGTTTTCACTATGAACCTCACAACCTGGGAACCCCCTGTTTCATTTGCTTCCATAGTAGAGGATTCCCCTATTTCAACTATTGTCACGGTAGAGAACATCCTTGTTTCAACTACAACAATGGAACATGAAACCTTTGTTTCAACTGTCATTATGGTTGTCTTGGTTTCATGTTGATATCGCAGACAACAAGTTTTCTCATTGCAATTTTGAGTTTATACTCATAAAGAACTAGTTTGGTTATGCACACCAAGGAATTCTTGAATGAGGTTTATTTATTTTAATTAGTTTCGGGTATATTAGTTTATGAAGTACTTTTTATAACTTAATTTACCCCTAATATCAAATGGTTTATTAATTTTTTATAACATACTATGAACTACTTATACAGGTTGTTATGTAAAAACAAAGTGTAAATTTGTAACAACGGGATTAGTAAAATGCAGGCCACGGTGTCTACATAGGGAAATAATTAAAAGTAAAATTATGGGCTTGAAGCTTGTTATATTGTTGACATAAACTTCTTTCATATTCCTAAAATTATGTTTCATTTTCCTGTAATGAATCTAACATAGTTTATGCCTAATACCAAATGGTTTATTACTTTTTTTATAACATACTTTTACCTCTAATACCAACACATGCTATGAACAACTTATATAATGTGTTAAGTAAAAACAAATTGTAAATTTGCAAAAAAAGGGCTTAGTAAAACACACAGCACAATCTGTACATAGATAAATAATTGAAATTAATACCTCAGACTTGAAGCTAGTTACATTGTTGACAAAAGCCTCTTTCATATTCTTAAAACAATGTTTCATTTCCTTACAATGAAGATGCCAAGATGACAATTTTTCAAACAACTTATGCTCATAGTCAAGCTATGAACAACTTATACAAGGTGTTATGTAAAGCTAGTGTAAATTTGCAAAAATGGTCTCAGTAAAATGCATGCCACAGGATTGAATCTAGTTATATTGTTGACAAAAACCTCTTTTAGATTCCTAAGATGATGTTTCATTTGTCCACAATGAATCTGCCAAGATGCCATTTTTTTTGTTTTTGGACTCATCTTTACCCACTTCAGTAAAATGCACACCCAACCCTCTTTAATGTCTCTTTTTGAGTGGCTTTGGTTGGAAATGTTGTGTAATACTAATTTCCACTTTATTATACATTTATTTTTCCAATTTGGGTTCAAAAAGTGTTTACTTTGAAGAAAATCTTGGTGGATGTCTTTTATTTATGAAATTCCCACCTAGTTTAATGAAAATGCAAGCCAAAACCTCCTATGAAATGTTTACAATATATGGATCTGCAAATAGGATAGCTATATTTATTGAGAAGAATATCATTGTGTTATTTTTATATAACCTAACTATACATGCTCATAGTCATGCTATGAACTACTTATACAGGTTGTTATGTAAAACAAAGTATAAATTTGCAAAAAATGGCTTAGTAAAATGCATGTCACAGTCTGTACATATGCCAATAATTAAAAGTAATACGATAGGCTTGAATCTAGTTACATTTTTCACAAAAACCTCTTTCATATTCATAAAATGGTGTTTCATTTACCCACAATAAATCTGTCAGGATATCAATTTTTCTTTTTTGGACCCATCTTTACCCGTTTCAATAAAATGCACACCCAACCCTCTTAATTGGGTCTTTTTGAGTGATTTTAGTTGGAAATGGTGTGGATTACTATTTTCCACCTTTGGATACATCTATTTTTCCAATTTGGCTTCAAAAAGTGTATGCTTTGAAGAAACTCTTGATGGATGTCTTGTATGTATGAAATTCCCACCTCGTTTAATGAAAATGCAGGCCAAAGCCTCATATCAAATGTTTATAGTAAATGGATTTGAAAATGTGATAGCTAGATATATTGAGAAGAGTATCCTTGTACTATTTTTTATATAATCTAAACTTGTATGCTCACAATCAAGCTATGAACTACTTATATAGGTTGTTATAAAAAAACAAAGTGTAAATTTGCAAAAATGGGATTAGTAAAATGCACGCCACATTATATGCATAGGTAATAATTAAAATTAATACGATAGGATTGAATCTAGTTACATTGTTCACAAAAACCTCTTTCATATTCCTAAAATGACGTTTCATTTGCTTGCAACGAATTTGCCAAGATGAAAATTTTCTTTTTTCGACCCATCTTTACCCACTTCAATAAAATGCATGTACGACCCTCTTTATTGATTCCTTTTTAGTAAGTTTTAGTTGGAAATTAGCCTAGTGTGTTAGCTCGAGTGGTTGAAAGTTGTATTCGTAAGAAAAAGGTCTCAGGGTCAAATGCTTGGGTGGCTATGCAAGGAAACCACTCGATGTCCCTGCCAAGTTAGGCCCCATAATTAGGGCCGACAGTTTACCTTGGGTACCATCCTCAAAATTAGGGGAAATACCTGAGGGTTTCCCGAGACATGTTACATCTAAAAAACATAGTTAGAAATTGTGTGGATTATTATTTTCCACCTTCTTATACATTTATTTTTTCAATTCAGTTTAAAAAAGTACTAGCTTTAAATAAACTCTTCATGGATGTCTTGTATTTATGAAATGCACACCCAGTTTATTCAAAATGCAAGACAAATCCTCCTATCAAATGTTTACAGTTTTTGCAAATAGGATAGCTAGATATATTGAGAAGAATATCCTTGTGTTGTTTTTATATAACATAACCTCGTATATTCATAGTAAAGCTATGAACTACTTATAAATGTTGTTTTGTAAAAACAAAGTGTAAATTTGGAAAAATGGACTTAGTAAAATGCACACCACAGTCTGTACATAGGTCAATATTTAAAAGAAAGAACATCACTTGAATCTAGTTACATTGTTCACAAAACCCTCTTCCATATTCTTACAATGATGTTTCATTTACTCGCAATGAATATGCCAAGATGGCAATTTTTATTTTTTGGACCCATCTTTATCCACTTTAATAAAATGCATGCCCAACCCTCTTTATTGGCTCTTTTTGAGTGATTTTAGTTAGTAAACACTACAAGGAAAACACCCTCTAGCAGAGTTTTTGAGGATGATCCTCTAAAAAGAGCTCTGATATTTGTTTATTGTGGATGTCACTAGTGGAGGCAAGCGGGTAGAGGTTTTAGCCAATTTTTTGTGCCTTTATACATGCAAAATGCACGAGTGTGCATGCATCCAATAAACACCAATGTAGACATAAATCATGTGGTGTTGTGGTCAAAAATACCGTCAAGTGAAAAAAATCTTGTACAATTCTATAGTTAGTGCATTTAACATATTTTGGCGCACCGGTACACAATTGAGTTGACAACACCGAAGTAGGGTAAACAAAAAACCCAGAAAGAAATCTTTTAAATATTTTTATATTTGGTACCAACGGTGTGTTAACCTAAACGTAATGCACCGGTGTGTTTTGATAAATACAAACTGATATAGGGTAAAATAAAATAAAAAAGTGGGATGAAAAATATTTCATTTCATTTTAATCATCAGCGGTGCATTTGGATTTTTCCACCAAACTGGTACATAACATAAATTATTGCCCCTGTAATTTTATATTTGACATCGGTGCATTTAGTTTTTGGAAATACACTAGTGCATCCATAGTGGAGAGCACCAGATTAGGGTAATTTTTTATTTATTTTTCATTGATGGTGTGTTCTTTCTCAATCACCGCACCCAGTGCGCTATGTTTTTGGGCGCATTAAAACAGGGTAAAATATAATAACAATTTTTTTTTTTAACAAAAACGATTAAGGATAATGGACTGAATCCAGAAGGATTCTGAGACCATAACATCTTGTTCTTTAGTTACAAAATGTAACTTATCTCGGAAGAGTCCAGGTCTGTGATGACTATATTTTCTTACAATTTTCCCAAGGATGAGAATACAAAAACTAAACATATCAAAAAATAGTGTTTAGATGTCCTGAATTCCAAGTGTAGCATAGACTTCGTTTTATTTTGGGTTTGAAAGACAAATATGCTCCTGAATCAAGGAATCCAACAACGACCGAGATGTTTCCCATTGCAAACAATGTAACCAAAGCCTAGTTGCACCCCCTTGTTCACCATTTGGTCTGAAAAGTGATTGTTTGTTCATAGGATGTGGAGGAATTTGACAACATTGAAATCACTGACAAGATTATTGAATATATGGTGCATCTTTGTAGAGGGAGTTTTATAATTCCTGATGAGCTTTCGGGCCTCTCTAATGACCATGAGAGAGTCTCCAAAAAATACTAGATCTTTGATTCCAAGAGTGTTTACACTTTCCATCCCCTTGATTAATGCGAGCCATTCTGCTTAGTTGTTTGATTTTTTACCTAATGCCCAAGCATAATCTTTTTGTTTGTTCCCCCCAGGGTAAAAAATGACCCCTCCCAAACTTGCCAATGTAGGGTTTCCTTTATATGCACCATCGAAGAATAGAGAATGACAGTCCAACTTTGTCCACCAGTTGTTGAATATTTTCGGATTCATTCGAATCTACCATCTTAGAGAGTTAGGTTTTTTTAATAAGGGCGTCTCAAAATTGAATTGGAAGGGCAAAGAAGACCACGAATCCAACTTTTTTCTTTAAAAGTTAAAGGTTCGAGATGTAAATGTATTAAAACTTTGGAGAGAAGGTATTTGATCCATAAATATTTTGCTGAAGAGGATACGCTGGTAGGAGGAATGTTAGATTTTTATCATTCAAGCTAGCATTATGATCTTAGGATCTTTAACTGAGAGAATAACATGCATAGCAATAAACACAAGAGATGAGAGACACAAATAATTTTCCTTTGGGAAACCATAAAGGAGAAAACCCCGCAACTTCCTCAGAGATAGAATCAACACCAAAAGTAAAACCCGAAAACATAAAGATGATCTCTTGACAACAACAATCTCTCTCTTTTCCCAGCAACTTCTCTCTCTCACTCATGCTCTCCAATGAGTGAGTGTGTGTGTAATAAATAGAGAGGCTCACTCTCTATTTATATTCTTTCGTTCACTTGAAACCTACTCCAACATGTCTTCCTCACTTAACAATTACTTACTAGAGCCGACATCTCTAGGAGTGTCTAATAACCCTAGTGCCCCAAAGCCCGTGGGGACTTTTCCTCTTCCGACCAACAAGGAGGGTTATCCTTAACACAATTGTGGTGACTATTACCCCTACTTACAATGACTCACATAGGGTCGACTTCTATAGGATAGTCTAATAACCCTAGGGCCCCACAACTGCGGGGAATTTAACCCTTGACCAATAGGAGGGTTATCAACAATGACTTGACATGACTTGTTTACATTATAGAACCTCCCGATGGGAACATCGGGGCATGAAATGACTCAATTACATTACATATACTTCTCGGAATAAACATTAGGGTACAATAGATGAAATATACAAGTGAATACATTCCGAAGTTACATATACATCAACACTCCCTCTTAAATAGGAAGGTATTCTCTTGACACAATTTGTCAGCACTGGTCTTCTTCTCTGGATCATCTCATCATTTGCATATTCAAGTCATCTTCATCTTGGATCTGGATCATAATCACTCGATCTGGATCATCACTCGATCTGGATCATCATGGGGTCATCATCACTGGATCTGGATCATCACCCGATCTGGATCATCACGGGGACATCATAACTGGATTTGAATCATACCTCGATCTGGATCATCACTGGGTCATCATCATAGGTGCTATCTCATGATTCTTCTCGTCACAGGAAGTTCTACAGAGCCAGCCCTTTTTCATGCTGGTTGTAGGCCTAGACTCCTTGTAGGTCCTCTTTAGCCCTTATATATGATCCTAAGTAAGAATGGCCAGCACTCACATCTTGTTATGAGAGGAACACATCCAACATCATGTTAGAAAGGCACAACCCTTACATTCACCAGCATGACAGTACTCAACTACTATCATCTGTGAAAAGGCTCAACACTCACATCTAACCTTGACTCATCAGAAAGGCACAACACTCACATCTGACCTTGACTCATCAGAAAGGCATAGCACTCACATCTGACCTTGACTCGTCAGAAAGGCACAACACTCACATCCACCAGCATGATAGTACACAACTACTATCATCTGTGGAAAGGCACATCACTCACATCCACCAGCATGATAGTACACAACTACTATCATCTGTGGAAAGGCACAACACTTACATCTGACCTTGACTCATCTGAAAGGCACTCAGTCCTAGACTGAGGGTTCTTGGTAACTGACCAGGTGCCTCCATTCAGAGAATGGTAGTAGCCCTTATATCTGACCCTAAGACAGAATGGCTAGCACTCACATCTGACATGGAAGGAACCAATCCTCTCACCATGACAGAATGGAAACAACCCTTATATCTGATCAAGTGGGAACACATCCCTCAATCACATCAGAATGGCCATGCACTCATATGTGATCATGTGAGAACACATCTCACAGTCACATCAGAACGGCCCTCAGTTCTAGACTGAGTTTTCTTGGTAATTGACCAGGTACCTCCATTCAAAGAATGGCAGTAGCCCTTATATCTGAACCTAAATCAGAATGGCCAGCACTCACATATGACATGGAAAGAAACAATCCTCTCACCATGATATAATGGAAACAACCATTATATCTCATCATGTAGGAACCAATCCTATAGTCACATCAGAATGGCCAGCACTCATAGCTGACATGGAAGGAACCAATCCTCTCACCATGACATAATGGCTCAGCCCTTACATCTGACCATGGAAGGAATCAATCCTCTCACCATGTTAGAATGGCTCTAGGTCTCATCATTTCCCCTTGGAGGGAACCTAGATATGGAGAACACCAAGCTTCTGCCTGAAGTACTCAAACTTCACTTTGGCCATTTCTAGCATAGAATCACATCAGGGTTGATTACATCCAAGGATGACCTGCAAGCTTTTCCAGGACCGATTACATCTGAGGAAAACCTACAGGTCTGTTTACATCTGAGCAACCTACAAGCTTTGCCAGGATTTATGCCCAAACAACCTGTCTCACCGACTATGCTAGAACTCCCTCTTTCAAGAGATCTTGATCTGGATCACATACTGGAGCTTCACTGCTCCTATCTCCCAAATAGCAAGTGGCAACATCTTTTGCCTTAGCTGTACTCAGCGGCATGCAGGACTCCATCCTTCCAAACCAAGAGATCACACTTGATCCCATACTGAAGTAGCACCTCGAAGTGCTCTTCCTATCAATGGCACTACCTGCCCAATACGAATCCACATAACCCTCCAGGTTAATCTTCTAATTCACCTCATACTTGAGCCCATACTCAACTGTACCCTTTAGGTACCTCACAGCATGCTTTGCAACCATCAGGTGAACATGTCTCAATGTGTTCACAACAAAGAAAATATCTGGTCTCGTATTCATCAGGTACATTAAGGAACCAGTCATCTGACGATACATTGTAGCATCAACTGTATCTGGTGAAGCAACATTCAATAGCTTTAGGTTCGATGCCATAGGTGTGGTCATGGCCTTGCAGTCCATCATCCTGAACCTCTTCAGGATCTCTATTGCATACTTCCCTTGTCCACACCTCCATGCATAGTGCATCATCCCCAAGTCCTTTATCTCGAAACTCGGAAGCAAGTCTTCTTCTTGCAAATTTAATGAGTTCCTCTTTTTTGTTAGGAACAAGTCGTTGCCATATAACAGGAGCATCACTGGTCTTTCGCCTTCAACCTTGAAGAAAAGGTTGGAATCCTTTTTACTCTCCGTAAAGCCTAGAGTCATCAGTAATTTGTCCATCCTATCGTACCATGTCGAACCTCAAGATATTCTATAGTCACTCCCTCTGAAGTGGAGCATCATACTCCCTCTGTCTTCCATACTCTATGCACTGAAACATTCTATACCAGAGTGATAAGTAGCTTCCTATGCTACTAATATTCTATGTATCCATCTAGTGTATAGACTTTCATATTCAACCTTGTATCAAAGGTTAAGATCTTCATCAAGCTCATCTTGTATGTGTTTCAACTCCCACTGGCTACAAATGTCTCTTCATAGTCTATGCCTACTTTTTGTGAGAAGCCTCATGCTATGAATCTTGCCTTGTATCCCATGATGTTTCCATCTACTGCATGATGGAACTATGAACTTCCCTTCATGTATCGATACTGCATCCTAGACATCATTCTTCTTGAACTGGTTTTCCCTTTCTTCTTGGTTACTTCTTCATGGCTAGAAGGTTCTGCATCAATGATGTCGCTACATTCATGTCACACCCCCGGTTTTGACCCCGTTGCATTAAATGTACATGATGTATATATTGTAAATGATCACGGTGTGGAGCTAAAGGCCAAGGCCCCACCATTGACCAGTTATGCTATGTTTTGGATTCAAATTTTTCACCGATGGTATATCGGGGCATGCAGCATATATTATGCTTGTAATCATGTAAATATGCATCTATAATTAATTAAATGAACCCGACCAGCTACGATCGTGGCAACTAAAATGAGAAAGGGGCATGATTTTCACAAGGATAAGGATGTGGGGGAAATTGTTAAACCTTGGCCAATGAGAGAAAATTCCCATGTGTCTTCTTCCCTTGTTTATTCCAACCACTTTCATTAAGAAAGGATGCTGGTGGTTGAGGCAGTTAATTATTTTGGGAGTGGGGTGACAGGACTGTTAGTCCTCACCCACATGCACACTCCACCACAGCGGTTGACTTCACAATGGAAGAAACCACCGTCCACACTCACGCAGGTCTTCCACTCTCTCCACGGTAGTGCTGAAGCTCTCATGCACTTCCGATCTGCATTCTCCATTGCCTGTCATTTTGTTCATCCTCACGCAGGAGCAGAGGTCTGTTCATTCCTCATGGGGTCTGATGGTTTTTCCCAAGCATGGGATTCTTTCTTGTTTTGGTCTCATGCACTTCCTATCCGTGTCATCTCTGTAAGCTGCTCGCACTCACGAAGGAGTGGAATTCGTGTTCATCCTCACGCACAGGAATTTCCTGGTTTTACCCACGTGGTTTTCTTTTGCAGATTTGTGCATAGTGTGGCCGTATCCTTTCCTCATGGGCTGGTTCATGGGGTTTGCATTGTTTGTTGCTCACGCACAGGTCGGGAGATTGTAATTTATTTCCCATCATGGTCTGTGTATGTTTTCCCGGTGATTTTGTTGCCCAGGACAGGCTGTGGTTTTCCCCCTGTTGTGATTGTGTTGCTGTTACGTTGGAACGGTTGGGATTCACTTAGGAATTGTTTTCCCTGAGTAAGCTGTGATACCTAATTGATTGCATGCGTGCAATGGTTGGTATTCAGACTGTGTAAGGAGCAGGGATGTTGGCTTGGTTTGCTTGATAAACCTGGTGATTGGAAACCACACAGACAGAGCTAGAGGGTTGGCTTTCTTCTCCATAACCTCTGAATAGCACTGGAAGGGAATGCAGGGCTTGAGGGACTGTGTAGCAGAGAAGGGACTGATTTCTTGTGTTGGGTGCATGTGGGTGTCTTAGAAGTCAGGCTAGTTTTGGTGTAGGTGTTCCTAGCTCTGTAATGAGCTCACCAGCTTAGCATTTAGCCTTTCCCCAACTCCTGGAGGGCTTGATAAACCCAACTGTGTTGGCTTGGCTGTGTTTTGTGTACCCATGGCTATGTGTAAGCCTGCTTGTTCCCTTATTCCTTGGTGAATCATGCCCAGCTTGGGGGTGGCAGCGTTGCTGAGAGATTAAGGAGCACGCTGGCCTATGGCTGGGTGGAACGTTGTAGCGACGTAGCTGGTTGCGGAATGAATTCATCATAAGATAAGTAATCTTGTCCATTTTACTTCAGCAACCATAATTTCTGTCAATGAAAATGATGAACATGTTGAATGCTTATTTGAATGTATGATGTTTCCACTGTGTCTGATAGATAATTGCATCTGTGCATGATAAATGTTCATGTGTGCATGTTTCTACTTCAATACGTTTGCTTCAACATTCTGTTTTAGCATATTTATGCATGTACATGTTCATGGGGCTCTTAGCCCGTGTGTTTGAAGCTTGTAGTCGCGTCCTCTTCTTCGGTCGGAGGCATGGGGACGCGACAATTCATCATATTATTCTTCATCTTGAACTGTCGTTACTTATTCTTCGAAACAAGTCTCATCCTTCTTTGCTTGTAGGCAATTATGTATACGATCTTTCCTACAAGTCAAATGCATTTGTATGGTTAGAAACATTTCATAAGGAATATTCATACTGGCAAATTCTTATGCATAAATATATGATCATGCAATTACTTTAGCCAATACAACATCCATCCATATCTCACGAAAACTTTCTAGATGCCTTCCATCTCTACCAGGACAAGATTGATATTGTGCACTAATCCAATATGTCATCAAAGAGGTTTCATTATAGATAAGAAGCAATGGAGAGTTGTATAGCACCATGAGCTACTTACCCATCACATGCATATTAGTAGTATACTGTCATTAATGCAAACATTCTATCATGCATAATACATTAACTGAATATAAACAAATGCATAATCAAAACAATATCATGAAATGACAATTGAATACTTATATTTATTTGTTTCGTGGGTAGACTCCTTCTTGAGCCTTCAGCTTCATCATCTTCTTCATTCATAATAGCATCATTTCTTATCCAAATGCTAAGGTGGATAAGAGGTTATTCAAGAGTTGAGATATTCATATTCCTTGCTTGAGGGATCTTCTTTGGATGGTGAGAGCTTGATATTCAGTTGCTCCAATCTTCTCTTCTCTTATTATGAGTCGAGCTTCTTCTTCTTCCCAGAGTCTGCCGAAAGTAATCACTTCTTTCTGGCACACATTCCTCAAATGAATGAATCCCATGATCCTGGGAGGCCATTCAAGGTGGCTATCACCACTTCTTCATTCTTCACTTCTTCTTTTACCACTTCAATTTGTTCTTTGATTTGAGAGACCCTTGTAAAGTATGACTGTATGGTCTCTGCATTCTAGATCTTCACATTCTTCAGCTTGTTTTCTCAAAGTCATATTCTAATTTATGTTCTTCCATTCAAATAGCTTAGTCAAGGAATCAAACATCTCTTTCGGTGTCTGTAGGGAAGACACTTATGGTATAAGGTGATCTGTGATTGAATCAACAATGATCTCCTTGACCAAGTTCTTCTTGTGTAAGGCTTTGAGCCTCATCTCCCTCTAGAACGAGAACCTCTCTACTCATGTAGGTGTCCAATTAATTCTCTTCAAAGAGATCATATATTTCCATGCTTGGAATTTTTCAACTTCACCAAGCTTATCATCAACCTGATGTGATAGATCACTTTGAAATGAGAACCTCAAATGAAAATAGCAAAAGATTAGATCTTACCGATTTGAGGTGTCCGTCCTGGTTTCGGAGCTCATTGATCTAGGGTTTGTCAAAGAAACCCTAATTTTCAAAAATTGGAATCTTTCATATATGATTGGATAGAAGGATATATCTCTTCAAGGCAAGCTATCCAATGTACTCCTTTTCTGAAAATAGTGGAGGGAAGCTCCCGAAATAGGAAGCCCTAGTTTTCCAATTTCTTCTGCAGAAATTCCTGTTACTGTTTCTATGGTATCTCCAAAATCACTACTCCTCTATGTATGAAACTTCGTACTGAGGTAGCCTCGCATGTCCCTATTCCAACACCATAGGTTTCATCCGAATTTATTTCACCAATGGGGACTTATGATCATTTTCCCAAGGTGACCTGTTACAATATTGTTCAGAACAACGAAGTTGTACAAGATGCCATGTGTCACTGTTTCATCTTATGGGTCTAAAACTTACAAAAAAGAAAGTACAGTCTGGTCCCTTTCTAGAAAATCTTCCAAATTTTCATTTGGACCTTTGTAGCCCAAGATATAGCAATTCTCCCCAGGTGTCCTGTTTAGGGATGAATCCTGGAAGAGGCTAGAACCCTAACTTGGAGGAATCACATCTCCCAGAATATAGCGAATATAAGGCTGAATTGTGGACACAGTGTAAATAAAGATTTTATCTTTTTCTTGTGAAAGTTTCAGATCCAGGGCCTTCTCTAATCCATATATATATTGAATGTACCAAAACTTATCAGTTTTAGTATTTTAGGGTTTTTCCAGCTCGGGGTCAAACTAGGGTTTGACTTTCCCGGAGTTTCACCCAACCAAAAATCTTGGCCTAGGTCTCTAAAATTGGATTTTGATGAGGAGAGCAATCCTATGTCGGACTCACTAAAAAATTCCTCTTCTTTAGAAATTCCTAATTTCCCGCACTGAAAACTGAAAATGCTCGGAATTGAATTCTGCTTCGACAGAAAGATGCGCCCTTCAATGGAGAGTCATCCTAGCATAATTTTGTTGATGGATTGTGGATATAGACCCAAAAAGTAAGAAGCTCTAGATTCTGTAGCTGCACAATGTATTCTTCTCAGGTTAGATTTGATACCATGTTAGATTTTTATCAATCAAGCTAACATTATGATCTTAGGATCTTTAACTGAGAGAATAACATGCACATCAATACACACAAGAGACAAGAGACACAAAGAATTTTCCTTGGGGAAACCATAAAGGAGAAAAACCTGCAACTTCCTGAGAGATAGAATCAACATCAAAAGTAAAACCCGAAAACATAAAGATGATCTGCTGATAGCAGCAGTCTCTCTCTTGTCCCAACAACTTCTCTCACTCACTCATGTGCTCCAATGAGTGAGTGTGTGTGTAATAAATAAAGAGGCTCACTCTCTATTTATATACTTTCGTTCACTTGAAACCCACTCCAACATGTCGGCCTCACTTAACAATTACTTACTAGAGTCGACATCTCTAGGAGTGTCTAATAACCCTAGTGCCCCACAACCTGTGGGGACTTTGCCTCCTCCAACCAACAAGGAGGGTTATCCTTAACACAATTGTGGGGACTATTTCCCCTACTTATAATGACTCACCTAGGGTCGAATTCTCTAGCATAGTCTAATAACCCTAGGGCCCCAGAACTGCAACGACTTTAACCCTTAACCAATCGGAGGGTTACCCACAATGACTTGTTTACATTATAGAACCTCTCGATGGGAACTTCGGGGCATGACATGACTCAATTACATTACATATACTTCCTGAAATAAACATCGGGGTACAATACATGAAATATACAAGTGAATACATTCCGAAGTTACATATACATCAACAAGGAAGGATCGAATTCTCAAAGACTCCCCTTGTTTCTGGTAGTCCATATTTTTTGGTAGATATACTTAGGAAGAGCAGCCCATGCTCTTGAAAAATTAGGTTTCTTGAGTAAATATCCTTAGTAATAGTATTTCCAGTAGGCGAAGAGATCTTTCCATTTAGTTGGAATAATAAGACTAAAATGAAGCTCTTTAAGGGTTGTGCACCATACCTCATTAGCAAAGGAGCATTCCAGAAAAATATGCTCGAAAGTTTCTTCCAAATTTTTACAAAGAATGCAGCAGGACGGTCCTTCCATTCCCCTTTTTTTTAATTCTCAGCTGTAAGGATTATGTGATGTGCTAAAATCTAGGTTCGAGCTGTCAGTTTTGTGGCATAGAAGGTCGAAACAAACACTGAATAGTCAGGGCCTAGCTTCGAGAGGATGGACAGGATGAGCTGATCATCTTTATTTTCTATCCCACATTGTTTCAGCTGCAAAACTAGTGCTTTGAACTTGGAGAAATATAGCTGCAGGGATTCAAAGCTATTTGGACTCAGAGAAATCAGCTCATTTTCGATTTTATGTCCCCTCATCTCATCTGTCTTTCCAAAAATATCAGAAAGCTTCTCCCATACTACATTCGGTGATGTCAATCCATCAAGATGGAAAAGGAGGTCTCTGGAAATACTCAGACATAGGAGACCATAGGCCTCATCCCTCCTGTTGTGCCATTTTATCTTCTTTACAGCTGCATTGGGGTCTGCTTCTGTTGCCATAGTCACCCTGTAGAGGCCTTTCTCTCTCAACAGTATCTCCATATCTGATTTCCATTCAAAGAAATTGAAGGGAGTCAAGATAGTTTTCTGTGATTGATCCATAGCTTAGAAAATCTGTCCCGACTGTCAGTAGAAGGCTCCCAGTCACTGATGTCGAACCTGCAAAACAATTTTGAAGGAGAGAAATTGATCTACAATGGCTCTGATACCATGTGGAAATTGAACCAGGTGATAGATTAATTTTACTCACAACAATTAACAATTGATCATGCAAAATCACTCACAAAAGAGGCTGAAATTGGAGCTGAACACTAAACTGTATTAAATCAGTGTACAATAGCCAACCCTGTAACATAATAGGTTGCTGAATAAATAACAGACATCAGGGATTCGAATGCATGAGGAGCAATTCGAATCTAGCATAAAGCAGGCTTACTAAAAATAAGCAAATCCCCCATAGGTGTAAAAAGCTGATCCCAAATCTATCATGGAGCTCACGAATTAGAAAAATGGCTTAGGCAAGCTAAAGAGTGGTGGAATGGCAGCTCATACATGCTTTTTCATGGAGAAAAGAGTGGAGGATGAAGAGGACAAAAAACTAGTTCACCTCACCTAGTCTAGCTTTTCTATTTGCCTTAAAACACTGAAAAAGCAGAAAAAGCAGAAGGGCGCCTAGGAGGCCAGGAATAAAGTAGATTTGATTCCTTGGGATTTACCATGCACTACATGAGTCAAATGAGGGAAGTTTGACCACTATGGATAGGTAAAAGACAACTTGCACAAGGTGGGACACATGAACTAGGCTAATAAGATAGAAATAATTAAATTAATGTCTAAGTGGGTAAACTATGGGTTGATTATTCTAACATGGGTCACAATGGCCAAATCACACTTTCCATATTCATGAAATTTGTCAAATTAATGCTAAAGGTCAAATAATTTCCAAGGAGGAAAATCACTAGTTTCCTAGGTTGGGGGTGGAAGCTTTGAGATTTGGAATAAGGGGGAAAATAAATGATGTTTGAACATTACACTAGCATAAATATTTAATGAAGGAGATAAATAAATAAATACAATGGAAAATCAAAGTGGAAAGTGATCATGAGGACACATGGAGGATGTGGGACCCACACTAGCTAGAATTCTTATGTTAAATGGCATCCAACTCTTGCAATCTCAAATATATGGAAATCCTAATGTTTTGGATGGATTATAAGGTCAATATACTTGTCCATATACTTCATAGGTTGAATTTGGGATGAAGTGTAACTTACATGAGCAAGGAAGAGCCAAATGGGGAGTTTCATGGACACTTGGCTAGATTCCCCTTACACTTATGACATCTATGACAATAATGATGGAGATTATATGATAGTTATGAAAAAATTCAGATATGAAGGTTGACATATGATATATTTGACATATCAGGTCGAAATAGAGCATCCAATAGAGATCTCATGTGATTTGGAGAAGCCCAATGGGTTCCTACTCAATTTAGGAGAAGATGGAAGGTGAAGAGAGAGGCCACATGGCATAGCATGAGTAGACACACCAATTCGACTTGGATTTGGTTTATGGATGTATTTGGAAGTTGAGAATTAATGTTTATAAAATGCAGGGATCATCCATGAGAAAGAGCTTTTTGATCAGTTGTGAAATTTGTTGTTGTGAAGAGAGAGAGAGCTAGTGAGTGACTAGTTCATGCTTGAGCCAATTTTGAGGGTGAAAGATTCCCATTCTGAATGGTAATTGGAGAGGCCACTTAGGTATTTAAAGGAGCTTCAATGGAGTTATAATATATAGGTGTAGCTATAGAAACTCATGGACACTTCAGGATTCAACTAATTCCCCCTCCCATCTCACATTCTTTCACCATATTTCAGCCCGGTGGAGTGAGACGCACTTGGTGAGCCATTTATATTTTTGAGGGAGCTCCTATTGCTCCAGAATTTTATATTCTGATGTAAATAATATTATATATCTATTTAGAAATTTATCAGGTCGAAATGCCATGATATTTCATGTATTATTGATCAGTAATAAAGAAACAGTGCCATTTCCCACTTCCTTGTTGCAAACTCTTATAATATTGGTAGATTTGAATGGCTGTGTAAAATATTGATTATTAATGCATGAATGGAATGTATATGAATAAAATTTTAGGTTTAATATTCATTAAATAAGATTTTGTGGCCATTGGGTTGAATTCCATATCCATTGGATTAAATTGCATCTCATTTCCCCAAGGGTTCAAAACTAGTTTTTTATATATCAGATTGAAGGAAGTGATAATAACCATGGGAGTTTGATTGGTTCATAATATGTTTCCCTTTTTATTTACTATACATATCCCCTGCCTCAATTTGAGAATTTGAGTGGCTTTATGTACATTTGGGATGCCATTCCGGCAATTACTCGGGGGGGTGGGGGATTTGAGCCCCAAAATTGCTAGTTAAAGCATCTATCTTATTCAGAATATGATATAGACTTTTAGAAGTAATTTGAAGGAAATAATACATCCATGAACATTATAATAAATTTATTATATCACTCATACACCTTCTGGTACAATTCGGGAGCATTTGGAGCTATTTGGAGTCATCTACCATTGGGGGTTGGAACCTCAAAACTACTAGTAAATTCATGGAATTCTCTTGAATACCTATTCGACCCAAAAAAAAAATATAATGCTGAAAATATACTTCAATTGATGTCTGATAACATATAAAATTATCATACCCACCATTAGTGAAGGTTGTATAGTGATTGGAAGAGATTTGTTCCAGGACCTAGGGGGATTTCCACCTCCCAAATTGACTAGTCTAGTCCCGAAACTTCTTCCCTTACAAATTTAAGACAATGGTTGGGTATATAAGTTGAATATATGTCTAATATATGTGATCATATTTACCATCACCCCTAAGGACCTCCCTCACCAAGTTTGAAATC
This sequence comes from Pseudotsuga menziesii, assembly GCA_001517045.1. Taxonomy (NCBI): domain Eukaryota; kingdom Viridiplantae; phylum Streptophyta; class Pinopsida; order Pinales; family Pinaceae; genus Pseudotsuga; species Pseudotsuga menziesii. The sequence goes on along the minus strand of LPNX010584199.1, from coordinate 114,834 downwards.
AATTGGAGGAATTTTGGGATCAATTGAATCCATTTAACTAGAGTTGTAAGAAGTTGAATTTGAGTACATTGTGAAATAATTGAAGAAATGGTATTTTGATAAAAAATTTAAAAATGGGACATTACAGTGGTATTATATCATGGTATTGGAACCTATTGAAGTTATGGATGGTATAAATGAATTGAAGAAAGTCATTAAGTCAAGTGGTGAGGAGATGACTAGGCAGGTTAAGCAAGCATTCGAATGGATGGATAGCCAATTTATGGGTAGTAGAAGTTTCCATCATGAAGAGACACATAATACCATCCATTTTGATAAACTTAATAATTGGTGGAATGAAGTTATGAAAAATAATTCAAATAAGAACTCATTAAGGAATAATTATCAATGCACAAGTATGGAGGAGACCACGGAGCTACAAATTTATGTGGGTGGTGAAGAAGAAAAAGCATTACATCAAGAGGATCGAAAGTCACTCCCAAATGACTTTGAAAAATATGATGAAATGTCACATGAGAAGGAAGAAGAGTACCTTGAAACTATTGAATATCATTCTGAAACAAATTCTACTATGGACATGGACCAAAGGGCATCTACTTATGGATGTTTGAACTATGAAGGAGTACCTAATGATTGGTACTCGCAACTCTATGTTAATGACATAGATATCAGATCTTAAAATGTTTCTGCAATCCAAATTTATCATGAGAATAAAGATGAATACCTTGTAGCAGCAAAGGAAGAACCAATATCAACTTCCCCATCACCACTTGAGCTTCAAGGAGTTGATCAAATCCAGAATGAAGAAGAAGAGGAGGTTCATTCCCATGAACCATTTTTCATTGAAGGATCCTTGAAGATGAGTGAAATGGATATCCAAGAATCCATTAGCATAATCCATGACACTCAAGAATTGTATTAAATTATTGTTGGAGAGCCACTTCAAAGAATCATATAGAAAGCAGGTTCTTCAACAACCATGTTTGAAATTGCTTGAGGACAAGCAACTTCAAAGAATCATACAGAAAGCAGGTTCTTCAACAACCATGTTTGAAATTGATTGAGGAAAAGAAATATTGGGAAGGGAGGATTTGTATTGTCCCAAATTTTTCATTAGGTCACAATGGCCAAATCACACTTTCCATATTCATGAAAGTTGTCAAATTGATGCTAAAGGTCAAATAATTGCCAAGGAGGAAAATCACTAGTTTCCCAGGTTGGGGGTGGAAGCTTTGAGATTTGGAATAAGGAGGAAAATAAATGATGTTTGAACATTAAACTAGCATAAATATTTAATTAAGGAGATAAATAAATAAATACAAGGAAAAATTAAAGTGGAAAGTGATCATGAGGACACATGGAGGATGTGGGACCCACACTAGCTAGAATTCCTATGTTAAATGGCATCCACCTCTTGCAATCTCAAATATATGGAAAGCATAATGTTTTGGATGGATTATAAGGTCAATATACTTGTCCATATAATTCATAGGTCTAATTTTGGATGAAGTGTAACTTACATGAGAAAGGAAGAGCCAAATGGAGAGTTTCATGGACACTTGCTAGATTCCCCTTACACTTATGACATCTATGACACCAATGATGGAGATTCTATGAAAGTTATGAAACAAGTCAGATATTAAGGCTGAAATATGATATATTTGACATATCAGGTTGAAATAGGGCATCCAATAGATATCTCATGTGATTTGGAGAAGCCCAATGGGTTCCTACTCAATTTAGGAGAAGATGGAAGGTGAAGAGAGAGGCCACATGGCATAGCATAAGCAGCCACACCAATTTGACTTGGATTTGGTTTATGGATGTATTTGGAATTTGAGCATTAATGTTTGTAAATTTCAGGGAGCATACATGAGAACGATATTTTTGATCAGTTGTGAAATTTGTTGTTGTGAAGAGAGAGAGAGCTAGTGAGTGACTAATTCATGCTTGAGCCAATTTTGAGGGTGAAAGATTCCCATCCTAATTTGTGATTGGAGAGGAAAATTAGGTATTTAAAGGAGCTTAAATGGAGTTATAATATACAGGTGTATATATAGAAACTTGTGGACACTTCAGGATTCAGCTCATTCCCCCTCCCATCTCACATTCTTTCACCATATTTCAGCCTGGAGGAGTGAGGCGCACTTGGTGAGCCATTTATCTTTTTGAGGGAGCTCCTCTTGCTCCATAATTTTATATTATGATGTAAATAAAATTATATATCTATTTAGAAATTTATCAGGTCGAAATCCCACGAGATTTTATGTATTATTGATCAGTAATAAAGAAACAGTGCCATTTCCCACTTCCTTGTTGCAAACTCTTATAATATTGGTAGATTTGAATGGCTGTGTAAAATATTGATTATTAATGCATGAATGGAATGTAAATAAATAATATTTGAGGTTTCATATTCATTAACTGATATTTTTTTTCCATTGGGTCGAATTCCATAGCCATTGGATTAAATTGCATCTCATTTCCGCAAGGGTTCAAAACTAGTTTTTATATATCAGATTGAAGGAAGTGATAATAACCATGGGAGTTCGATTGGTTCAGCATATGATTCCATGTTTATGTCCTATAAATATCCCCTGACTCAATTTGATAATTTGAGTGGGTCTATGTACATTTGGGAGGCCATTCCGACAATTACTTGGGGGGGCGGGGTGGGGGATTTGAGCCCCAAAATTGCTAGTTAAAGCATCTATCTTATTCAGAATTTTATATAGACTTGAAGAAGTAATTGGAAGGAAATAATAAATCCATGAACATTATAATTAAGTTATTATATCACTCACACACCTTCTGGTACAATTCGGGAGCATTTGGAGCTATTTGGAGTCATCTACCATTAGGGGTTGGAACCTCAAAACTACTGGTAAATTCATGGAGTTCTCTTGAATACCTATTCGACACCAAAACCACATATAATTATGAAAATATACTTTAATTAATGTCTAATAACATAGAAACGTATCATACCCACCATTAGTGAAGGTTGTACAGTGCTTGGAAGAGATTTGTTCTAGGACCCAGGGGGATTTCCACCTCCCAAATTGACTAGTCTAGTCCCGAAACATATTACCTTGCAATTTTCATACCATGGTTTGGTATATTAGTTGATTATATGTCTTATATATGTGCTCATATGTACCATCACCCCTAAGGACCTTCCTCACCAAGTTTGAAAGCAATTGGAGGAATTTTGGGATCAATTGAATCCACTTAACTAGAGTTGTAAGAAGTTGAATTTGAGTACATTGTGAAATAATTGAAGAATTGGTATTTTGATAAAAAATTAAAAAATGGGACATTAAAGTGGTATCAGATCATGGTATTGGCACCTATTGAAGTTATGGATGGTATAGATGAATTGAATAAAGTCATTAAGTCAAGTGGTGAGGAGATGACCAGGCAGGTTAAGCAAGCATTCGAATGGATGGCTAGCCAATTTATGGGTAGTAGAAGTTTACATCATGAAGAGACACATATGACCATCCATTTTGATAAACTTAATGATTGGTTTAAGGAATTTATGAAAAATAATTCAAATAAGAACTCATTAAGGAATAATTAGCAATGCACAAGTAGGTAGGAGACCAAGGAGCTACAAATTTATGTGGGTGGTGAACAAGAAAAAGCATTACATCAAGAGGATCGAAAGTCACTCCCAAATGAATTTGAAAAATATGATGAAACATCACATTAGAAGGAATAAGAGTACCTTGAAACTATTGAATATCATTCTGAAACAAATTCTACTATGGACATGGACCAAAGGGCATCTACTTATGGATGTTTGAACTATGAAGGAGCACCTAATGATGGGTGCTCACAAATATATGTTGGTGACATAGAGATCAGATCTTAAAATGTTGCTGCAATCCAAATTTCTCATGAGAATAAAGATTAAGACCTTGTAGTAGCAAAGGAAGAATCAATATCAACTTCCCCATCACCATTTGAGCTTCAAGGAGTTGATCAAATCTAGAATGAAGAAGAAGAGGAGGTTCACTCCCATGAACCATACTTCATTGAAGGATCCTTGAATATGAGTGAAATGTATATCCAAGAATCCCTTAGAATAATACATGACACTCAAGCATTGGTATTAAATTATTGTTGGAGAGCCACTTCAAAGAATCATACAGAAAGCATGTTCTTCAACAACCATGTTTGTGTTGAAATATTGTAACTTTGAAGAATATTCTATATGTATTTCTTTGTGGTCCCCAATGGTCCTACCGGGAGAACCACTTGTATTAATTTGTACGCCGATGCTCCTAATTGGAAGAACTAATAAGAGTCATGAGGCAGTCCCCTCTAATTGTAAAGGTGGGTCATTAGCACCTAGTGTGGTTACTTGAGCCTACATGTGTAACTCGAGCCTACATGATTAACTCAAGCCTACATGTCAGATAAGTTAACTTAAGTGAAAGGATGAATATAAATAGAGGTGTAGTGGTCCTCATTTAGGACACACACTCTCACTTGTGTAGCGCATTAGTGGAGAAGAGAAGTAGCTGGAGAAGGAGGAGGATCAGGCTTTGATCTCCTTGCTAGTTTTATCTTTTATCTTTTTGGGGCATCTATATTGAGGAATCTTTTGCTGGGTTTTCCCCTTTAGGGTTTTCCCAGGATAAATCTTTGTGTTCCTTTTGTATGGTTATGCTTTTCTATCTTTCAGTGATCCTGTTTATATGCTTTTGTTATGAAAAATGAAATGAAATACTGATGTCTTAGCTAAGCATATGAAAATTTTAACATGGTATCAGAGCCACCCTGAAAAGAAGACATTGTGTAGCTATAGAATCTAGGGCTTCTTAATTTTTGGTTCTCTCTCCACAATTGATCAGCAAAAGAAGGCTAGGCTGACTCTCCATTGAAGGGCGCATATTTCTGTCGAAGCGGAATTCGATTCCGAGCATTTTCAGTTTTCCGTATGGGAATTTAGGGCTTCTTGCAGAAGAAGAATTTTTGAGAGAGCCCAGCATAGGATTTCTCTCCTCATCACAATAAAATTTTAGAGACCTGGATCAAGATTTTTGGTTGGGTGAAACTTCAGGAAAGTCAAACCCTAGTTTGACTCGGAGCTAGAAAAACCCTAAATACTAAAACTGATAAGTTTTGGTATATTCGCTATCTCCCGATATTGGCAAAGGTTCAAGTGATAAAACTTTCAGAGACCTAATATTCAATCTTGATGAACATTGTGTCCAAAATTCAGCCTCATATTCACTATATTCTATGAGATATGATCCCTCCAAGTTAGGGTTCCAGCCTCTTCCAGAATTCATCCCTAAACAGGACACCTAGGGAAAATTGCTATAACTTGGGATACAGAGGTAAAAATGGAATTCATAAAGATTTTATAGAAAGAGAATGAACTATAATTTCCGTGGTCCAAATTTCAGAACCTGAAGATGAACCAGTGACACGTGGCATGTCGTACAACTTCACTGTTTTGAACAGTCCTGTAACAGGTCACCTTGGGAAAATGATCATAAATCCAAATTGGTGAAACCAACTCTGATGAAACCTATGGTTTTGGATCAGGGACATGTGAAGTTACCTCAATGCGAAATTTCAGATAGAGAGGAGCAATAATTTCGGAGATATCACAGAAACGACAACAGGCATTTCTGCAGAAGAAATTGGAAAACTAGGGTTTCCTGTTCCAGGAGCTTCCCTCCACTGTTTTCAGAAAAGGAGTACATTGGATAGCTCCATTTGAAAAGATATATATTTCTATCCAATCATATCTGAAAGATTCCAAGTTTTGAAAATTAGGGTTTCTCTGACAAACCCTAGATTAGCCAGCTCCGGAAGCAGGACAGACACCTCAAATTGGTAAGATATAATCTTTTGCTATTTGCATTTGAGGTTCTCATTTCAAAGTGATCTATTACATCAGCTTGACGATAAGCTTGGTGAATTTGAAAACTTCCAAGCATGAAAGTATTTGATCTCTCTAAAGAAAATGAATTGGACACCTACATGAGTAGAGAGGTTCCAGTTCTAGAGGGAGATGAGCCTCAAAGCCTTACACAAGAAGAAATTGATCAAGGCCGAGAAGATCACTGTTGATTCAATCACGGATCAACTTGTACCGCAAGTGTCTTCCCTAAAGACACTGAAGATGTTTGATTTCTTGATCAAGCTATTTGAAGATAAGAACATAATTCAGAAGATGGATTTGAGAAAACAGTTGAAGAATGTGAAGATCCATAATGCATAAAATCTTGAAGCAGTAGAAGAAGAAGCAGAGAATGCAGAAGTGGTGATAGGAACCTTGAATGGCCTCCCATGATCATGGGATTCATTCATGCGAGGAATGTGTGCCAGAAGAAAGTGATTACTTTCAGTTGACTTTGGGAAGAAGAAGAAGCTCATCTCATAAGAAGAGAAGAAGAAAGATGGGAGCAAATTGAAGATCAAGCTATCACCATTCAAAGAAGATCCCTCAAGCGATGAGGAATATGAAGAACTCAATTCTTGACAAACCTCTTATCCATCTTATAATTTGGATAAGAAATTATGATAAAGTAGAATGATCAAGATGGAGTCTACCCACGAAACAAATAAAAGATAAGTATTCAATTTTCATTTCATGATATTGTTTTACATTTGATTATATTCAGTTGATGTTTTATGCATGAGAGATTGTTTGCATTAATGACAAAATACTACTAATATGCATGTGATGGGTAAGTAGCTCATGGTGCTATACAACTCTCCATTTCTACTTATCAAACCTCTTTGCTGACATATTGGATTAGTCTAGAAAGTTTCTGTGAGATATGGATGAATGTTGTATTGGCTAAACAGTTGCATGATGCATACGAATTTGTCGTTATGCATATGATTTATGAAATAGTTCTAACCATGCAACTAGTGCATTTGAATTATAGGAAAGGTCCTGTACAACCTCCTATAAGAAAAGAAGGATGAGACTTGTTCCAAAGAACAAGTGATGACGATTCAATAAACATGAATCTGAAGCTCCCAGGGTTAGAGACACCATGACGGAAGAAAGAGATTCAAAGAGCGGTAGATCCACCTCGAAGGATGAAGAATACCATGGGTATGAGAGATAACTCAAGATGAAGAAAATAATGCTATGAAAGAAGCTATGATCAAAGAATAACAGTTGATCATGGGGAATGATGTATACGATATGATTTCGAGAAATAAAGGAAAGTATGTAGTATCCTCCATATGGATATACAAGAACAAGTGTACAAAGCAAGGTTCTTGATTTTCCTCAGAAAGAATAGACTATGACATGACATACTCTATTGACCAGTATATATCAAGCATAGAACCACCTGTACAGAATGAATAAGGAAGATAATACTCCACTTCAGGGGGAGTGACTATAGAAGATATCTGAGTTTGACATGGTATGGCATGATGGACAACTTCCTAATGGATCGAGACTTTTGGGTTCCAACCTTCAAAGTTGAATGTAGAAGACTAGGATATGTTGATGATCTGACAAGATGAACTCATGGAAGATGTTATGATAAAAGAATACTAGAATGATGTTTGGGATATAGTACTCAAACCAGAAAGCAAGAATGTGGTATCTTAAAAATGGATTTGTAAGATAAAATATGTCGCTAATAGAAGTAAGTAAAGACTTGTGGCTAGAGGTTTCTATAAGAAAGAGGGAATTAATTCTGAAGAGACACTTACTCCAGGAAGCAAGGTACACTTCCTTCAGAACTATGATGGTAGTTGCTTCCATGATGAAGTAAAAACAATCCTTCCTTAATGGTATGATTGGGGAAGAGTTTTACATCGAAAGGATTTGAAGTTGAAGACAGATGGACTCATATATGTAAGTTGAAGAAGGCCCTCTATGGCATGAAGCAAGCTCCTAGAGCTTGGTATGGAAGGACAGACATTTTTCTGTCAATTATGGGCTTTACCAAGAGTAAAGCTGATCCTAACCTTTATCTCAAGGTTGTAGAAGATGAACCTGTCATCCTGTTATTATATGTGGATGACTTATTCTTGACAGGGAAGGAGAAACAAATCATGGAAAGCAAGAAGAAACTAGCAGAAGAATTTGAGATGAAAGACCTTGGGTTAATGCACTATTTCCTAGGTCTGGAAATATGACAAAGTTCAGAAGAAATATTTATCAACCAAGGAAATTATGCGGTAGAGATATTGAAGAGATTCAATATGTTGGAATGCAAATCCATGGCCACACCCATGGACTCCAACCTGAAGCTGTTAGCTGATGACTCATCAGAGCTAGTGGATGTGACTCATTATAGACAGATCATTGGGTCATTAATGTACTGAACAAATTCTAGACCAGACATTTGTTTTGCTATGAACACCTTAAGTCAATATCTTGTTCAACCAAGACGGGTTCACCTAGTAACCGCAAAACATGTGATGAGATATCTGAAAGGGACTATAGACTTTGGTCTATACTATGATGGTAGCCATGAGTATAGATTGTATGGCTACACAGATGCAGATTGGGCTGGAAGTATCTTAGACGGGAAAATCACATTAGGTAGATGCTTTTGTTTGGGGTTTGCTATGAGTTCATGGTTTAGCAGGAAACAGTCTAGTGTTTCTCGTAGCACGGCTGAAGCAAAATACATAGCAGATTGCTCTGCTAAGTTGTGAAGTCACATGGATTTGGAAGCTGATATCAGGTCTCTTTGACCTGAAGATGGATACTATAATGATTCTATGTGATAACCAGATTTGTGATGACATAGAACCCTGTGTTCCAATTGTAACGCATAAAAATCTGGTATTTCTACATACGAGATAAGATGTAGATGATTATGTTTCAGTATTCCCATACTAAAGATATAGATGATGTTTCAGTATTTACACACTGCAGATGCAGATGATGATGATTCCGTATTTCTATACTGAAGATATAGATGATGATGCTTTCAGTATTCACATACTGGAGATACATATGGTGATAGTTCAGTATTCACATACTGAAGATGTAGATGATGATGGTTTGAATGATGATGTACTGATGAAGCCTCTGTCTCGGGTAAAGTTCGAACAATTTTGAGACAAGCTTGGTGTTGTTCGAAAAGACCTTCCTCGAAAGGGGGAGTAGTGATGTTGCATTGGGATTGTATCATCCCTGGGAATTTTCCCTAAAGTGATCCGGAGACCTCGGTCCTCGAGAATGAAGAGGGGTTGTATCATCCCGGGACATCTGTCCAAAAGTGATTCGGTGACCTCGGTCCTCGATAATGAAGAGGGATTGTATCATCCTGGGACATCTGTCCAAAATAGATCCGGTGACTTTGGTCTTCGTGAATGTGGTGGGATTGCATCATCCCTGGACTTCAGTTCAAAATGTATCCGGAGGTCTCGGCCCCCGTGAATGTGGTAGGATTGCATCATCCTTGAACTTCGGTTCAAAATGTATTCGGAGGTCTCGACCCCCGTGAAAGTAGTGGATTGCATCATCCCTGAACCTCGGTTCAAAATGTATCCGGAGGTCTCGGCCCCCGTGAAAGTGGTAGGATTGCATCATCGCTGAACTTCGACTCAAAATGTATCCGGAGGTCTTGGCTCCTGTGAAAGTGGTGGATTGCATCATCACTGAACCTCGGTTCAAAATGTATTCGGAGGTCTCGGCCCCCGTGAAAGTGGTGGATTGCATCATCCCTGAACCTTGGTTCAAAATGTATCCGGAGATCTCGGTCCCCGTGAATGTGGTAGGATTGTATCATCCTTGAACTTTGGTTCAGAAAGGATCCGGTGACTTCGGTACTCGAGAACGTGTGTTGATCCTATAATTCCTAGAGGAAGGATTGTCTGAGTTCCACATATGTGTTGATCCCATAATTCTGAAAGGAAGGATCATTAGTAACTCCGTAAAGACCTAAATCCCGTAATTCCGAAAGGAAGGATCATTGAATTGATCCCGTAATTCCAATAGGAAGGATTGTTTGAGTTCCACAGATGTGTTGATCCCATAATTCCAATAGGAAGGATTTTATGAGTTCCACATCTGTGTTGATCCTGTAATTCGAAAAGGAAGGATCGTTAGTAACTCCGTAAAGACCTAAATCCCATAATTCCGAAAGGAAGGATCATTGAATTGATCCTGTAATTCCAATAGGAAGGATTGTCTGAGTTCCACAGATGTGTTGATCCCGTAATTCCAATAGGAAGTATTGTCTGAGTTCCACAAATGTGTTGATCCCGTAATTCCATAAAGACCTAAATCCCATAATTCCGAAAGGAAGGATCGTTAGTAACTCCGTAAAGACCTAAATCCCGTAATTCCGAAAGGAAGGATCATTGGTAACTCCGTAAAGACCTAAATCCCGTAATTCCGAAAGGAAGGATCATGTTGATGTTTTGATGATGTTGATGTTTTTATTATGATGATGACGTACTGATTGAAAGATCAGAATATGATGATGATACTGTTGCTGATGATGATGATGTTCTCTGATCGAAAGATCATAATATGATGATGATGATGTGTCTCTGATCGAAAGATTAGAAGTTGCTGATTATGATGTTCTCTGATCGAAATATTAGAATATGATGATGATGATGTTTTCTGATCGGAAGATCAGAAGTTGCTTATGATTATGATGTTGCTGCTGCTAATGATGTTTTCTGATCGAAAGATCAGAATGTGATGATGATGATGATGTTTCTGATCGAAAGATCAGAATGTGATGATGATGATGCAATATTATCAAAGTATGATGATAATGATGTACTGATCGAAAGATCAGAATATGATGATGAGTTGATGTTAGAGTATGATGATGTTCGGTTGATGATGTTTCTGATCGAAAGATCAGAGGCTGATGATAATGATGATTCTGATTGAAAGATCAGAATGTGATGATGATGATATTTTGATGATGATGATGTTGATGTTTTGATGATGATGTTTCTGATCAAAAGATCAGAGTATGATGATGATGTTGTTGCTGATCAAAAGGCCAAAGTGCTGAAGAAGATGTTGCTGATAAAAAATTCAAAGTGTTGAAGATGATGTTGCTAATCGAAAGGTCAAAGTGCTGAAGATGATGTTGCTGCAAAAGGTCAAAGTGCTGAAGATGTTGCTGATCGAAAGTTCAAAGTGCTGAAGATGTTGCTACTGATTGAAGAGTCAATATGCTGAAGATGTTGCTGATCGAGGCGGTCAAAGTACTGATGATGCTAAAGACTAAAGATTGAAGATGAAGACTACATAATGTTGAAAAGCTTCCAATGATTTATAGATGTATCACCCTGATGATGTTGATGATGTCCTCTACCTCTCTCCTATTATTGTTGTTGTTGATGTTGTTATAGAATACCCTTCTCGTTAAGGGCGAGTGTTGACATATTGTAACTTCGAAGAATATTCTATATGTATTTCTTTGTGGTCCCCGATGGTCCTACCGAGAGAACCACTTGTATTAATTTGTACCCTAATGATCCTAATCGGAATAACTAATAAGAGTCATGATGCAGTCCCCTCTAATTGCAAAGGTGGGTCATTAGCACCCCAGTGTGGTTACTTGAGCCTACATGTGTAACTCGAGCCTACATGATTAACTCGAGCCTACATGTCAGATAAGTTAACTTAAGTGAACGAATGAATATAAATAGAGGTGTAGTGCTCCTCATTTAGGACACACACTCTCACCTATGTAGCACATTAGTGGAGAAGAGAACTAGCTGGAGAAGGACGAGGATCAGGCTTTGATCTCCTTGCTGGTTTTATCTTTTATCTTTTTGGGGCATCTATATTGAGGAAGCTTTTGCTGGGTTTTTCCCTTTAGGGTTTTCCCAGGATAAATCTTTGTGTTCCTTTTGTATGGTTGTGCTTGTCTATCTTTCAATGATCCTATTTATATGATTTTGTTATGAAAAATGAAATGAAATACTGATGTCTTAGCTAAGCATATGAAAATTTTAACAGTTTGAAATTGCTTGAGGACAAGCAACTTCAAAGAATCATACATAAAGAAGGTTCTTCAACAACCATGTTTGAAATTGCTTGAGGACAAGAAATATTGGGAAGGGAGGATTTTTAATGTCCCAAAATTTTCATTGGGTCACAATGGCCAAATCACACTTGCCATATTCATGAAAGTTGTCAAATTGATGCTAAAGGTCAAATAATTGCCAAGGAGGAAAATCACTAGTTTCCTAGGTTGGGGGTGGAAGCTTTGAGATTTGGAATAATGGGGAAAATAAATGATGTTTGAACATTATACTAGAATAAATATTTAATAAAGGAGATAAATAAATAAATACAAGGGAAAATCAAAGTGGCAAGTTATCATGAGGACATATGGAGGATGTGGGACCCACATTAGCTAGAATTCCTATGTTAAATGGCATCCACCTCTTGCAATCTCAAATCTATGGAAAGCCTAATGTTTTGGATGGATTATATGATCAATGTAATTTTCCATATACTTCATAGGTCGAATTTGGAATGAAGTGTAACTTACATGAGTAAAGAAGATCCAAATGGGGAGTTTCATGGACATTTGGCTAGATTCCCCTTACACTTATGACATCTATGACGCCAATGATGGAGATTATATGATAGTTATGACACAAGTCATATATTAAGGCTAAAATATGATATATTTGACATATCAGGTCAGAATAGAGCATCCAATAGATCTCTCATGTCATTTGGAGAAGCCCAATGGGTTCCTACTCAATTTAGGAGAAGATGGAAGGTGAAGAGAGAGGCCACATGGCATAGCATGAGCAGCCACACAAATTCGAATTGGATTTGGTTTATGGATGTATTTGGAATTTGAGGAGGCCATTAATGCTTATAAAATTCAGGGAGCAGCAATGAGAAGGATATTTTTGATCAGTTGTGAAATTTGTTGTTGTGAAGAGAGAGAGCTAGTGAGTGACTAGTTCATGCTTTAGCCAATTTTGAGGGTGAAAGATTCCCATCCTACTTGGTAATTGGAGAGGCCACTCAGATATTTCAAGGAGATTCAATGGAGTTATAATATGCAGGTGCAGTCACAGCAGATCGTGGACACTTCAGGATTCATCTCATTCCCCCTCCAATCTCACATTCTTTCACCATATTTCAACCCAGTGGAGTGAGGCGCACTTGGTGAGCCATTTATATTTTTGAGGGAGATCCTCTTGCTCCAGAATTTTGAATTCTGATGTAAATAATATGATCTCTCTGTTCATAAATTTATCAGGTCGAAAGGCTAAGATATTTTATGTATTATTTATTAGTAATAAAGAAACATTGCCATTTCCCACTTCCTTGTAGCAAACTCTTATAATATTGGTAGATTTGAATGTCTGTGTAAAATATTGATTATTCATGCATGAATGGACTGCCAATAAATCAAATTTGAGGTTTCATATTCATTAACTGAGAATTTGTGGCCATTGGGTCGAATTCCATAACCATTGGATTAAATTGCATCTCATTTCCCTAAGGGTTCAAAACTATTTTTTATATATTGGATTGAAGGAAGTGATAATAACCATGGGAGTTCGATTGGTTCAGATTATGAGTCCCTGTTGATGTCCTATACATATTCCCTACCTCAATTTGATAATTTGAGTGGGTTTCTGCACATTTGGGAGGCCATTTCGGCAATTACCTTGGGGGGGGGGGGATTTGAGCCCCAAAATTGATAGTTAAAGAATCTATCTTATTCAGAATTTGATATAGACTTGAAGAAGTAATTGGAAGGCCATAATACATCCATGAACATTATAATTAAGTTATTATATCACTCATACACCTTCTAGTACAATTCTGGAGCATTTGGAGCTATTTGGAGTAATCTACCAATGGGGGTTGGAACCTCAAAACTACTAGTAAATTCATTGAGTTATATTGAATACCTATTCGACCCCAAAACCACATATGATGCTGAAATTATAATTTAATTAATGTATGATAACAGATCCAAGTATCATACCCACCATTAGTGAAGGTTGTACTGTGCTTGGAAGAGATTTGTTCCAGGACCTAGGGGGGATTTCCACCTCCCAAATTGACTAGTCTAGTCCCGAAACTTCTTCCCTTGAAAATTGGAGACCAAGGTTGGGTATATGAGTTGATTATATGTATGATAGATGTGATCATATGTACCATCACCCCTCAGGACCTTCCTCTCCAAGTTTGAAAGAAATTGGATGAATTTTGGGATCAATTGAATCCATTTAACTAGAGTTGTAAGAAGTTGAATTTGAGTACATTGTGAAATAATTGGAGAATTGGTATTTTAATAAAATTTCCAAAAAGGGGAAATTACAGTCGTGAATATGTTTTGGGAATCCATCCATAGTTTGAGATTTGTGAAGGTGTCTAAGTGGCATGAAGGAGAAGAATGCCAAATATTATGTTCCCATAGACGAATATGTTTTCCATTTCCAGGAGACCAACGCAGGCTATTTTGAATGATGTGGGATGTGTTTTGGCATAATATCCAAATTGGCGAGTTGTTCTTAACAGAGCGGAGATCATCCAGGCATATTTTTTCTGTTTCCTCTAAGATATTTTTTCCTTAAAATGTCCTTCCACCACGATTTCTTCCATGAAACAATTATCCATAAGATTTTTGCTCCCAGGGCAAGATTCATTGTTCCTAGATCTTTGATTCTCGTTCCCCCCACAACATTTAGGCATGCAAATCATTTCCTAGTTAACTAAGTGGAATTTCTTAGTGCCACTGGATTTTCCACCTTTCCACATGAAGTGTCTGAGCTAATTTGTGATGTATTGGATTATCGTCTTTGGATATAGGGAGATCGAGCAAGATTAAATAGGGTAGGATGCCATATAAATGTTGATGAGAATGAGTTATCCAACAAGATTGAGCCATTTTTCTCCCCAAGAGTGGATTTTGTTTTTTTGTCTTTTCAACCAATCCTTTCCAGTCTGAAGATTTATTTTTTCCCTTGTGGATAGGGACTCCAAGATAATTGAAAGAGTTCCAATTTGAATTGCCTTCGTAACCTAGGGTCCTGGCTATCCTAGCCATAGTTCTTTTAGGGAAGTTGCAGCCATAGATTTTGGTTTTTAAAGCATTTACTTTTCCATCTGAGGCTTTGAGAAAGATGGAACGAGCTCCTCTGAACCTTTCAGCAATTGTGACAGAGGCCCCTCCAAGAAGGATTGTATCATCTACGTAATGAGTAGGATTAACATTTTTAACACCTCTGGAAAATTTTAATCCTTTGAGTTCTCCACTGTTTTGAAGGGATTGCAGCTTCCTACTTAAATACTCTGCTACTATAAGATAGAGAAAAGGAGATAAATGGCAGCCTTGACGGAGCCCTAGAGAGGCTCGGAAGAAGTCAGCAGGCCTACCATTGATGAGAGGAGTGATCCAAGGATTACTTAGACAGGCTTCGATCCATCTTGTAATTTTTTTTGAAAATCCCATTCTGAGCATGATCTCAAACAAAAAGAAATTGTTGACCCTGTCAAAGGCGTTTTCCGTATCCAACTTGATTTCCATAACTTATTATTTGCATTCTAGGATGGAGTGGATAGCTTCTTGAATGATTATTATATTATCCATGATTTGTTTTCCAGCGATGAAACCTCCTTGAGTATTTAAGATTATTTTATCCATGATCTTTTTCATTCTATTGGAGAGAATTTTGGTGAGAATATTATAGGAGGTGTTACATAAGGAGATAGGTCAGAATATTTCTATCGACAGAGAATTTTTTTCTTTAGGGATCAAAGCCAAAAAAGTGGAGTTTGTGGCTCCTCCGATTTTCTCTTTTTTCCTAGTCCTGTTTAGCATTCTTCTTAAGTCTTATTTGATGATGTCCCAGGAAGCTTGGTAGAAGTTGATCGTGAATCCATCTGGCCCTAGGGACTTGTTAAGATGGAGGGTCCATATTTCTTCAATAATTTCATGGTTTGTGATAGGTTTTTCCAGCTCCTCGTTCTCTTTGACAAAATGTTGGGAGAATTCCTGATAGAAGATCAACTTGGGAGATAGGGTCTATGTCTAGACTATCTGAATATAATAGATTGAAATGTCGCAGAGCCAACTTCTTGATAGCATCCTAACCAGTGTTTTTTTGGTTGTTGTTATCTTTCAATTCTTTGATGTAATTGAAGCTCATTCTAGTCTTTGTTTTTTTATGGAAGTATTTAGTATTATCATCTCCCCCTTTTAGCTAAAGTTGGTGATATTTTATTCTCCATATCTCTTCCTCATTTCTGGATAATTTTAAAATTTCAAGGTTTAGAGCTTTTTCCTAGGAAATGGATTCATGAGTAATCTCTTCACGTTCCATTTTTTAGTGGAGAGAGTCAAGTCTAGCTTGGAGCTTGTTTTTAATGATGGAGGGATTAGTGAAGGAGTATATAGTGCAATTTTTCAGAGCAGAATGGACAGCCCTGAGTTTTGATTCCCAAATGAAGCCGGGGGAACTAGAGAAGGTGGAATTCCAGGATGAATGAATTATATCAAGAGTCTTGGAATTGTGTACCTAAAATGGGTTGAATCTAAAGGGGATAGGGACAATACTAGTGATAGGGTAAATGGAAAGGGAGATGGGTTTGTGATCAGAGGTAGCTGAAGAAATAATGTAAAAAAACATAAGTAATCCTTTTTGAAGGAAAGAAGTAATCACCAGAAAATGATCTAGTCTTATGGCGATGTGGCCTGGTCCTATCCGCTTGTTGTTCCAAGTATATTTCCCATTTTTTCGTGTGGGATCCAAAAGCTCTAGATCCACCATAAGATATTCAAGATTTTCACTAAAGGGATCCTTGATAATCGAGCCTCCTCTTTTATCCATACTTGATTTCGTAGTGTTGATATCCCCAGCTATGATAATGTCTTTCCCTTGCAGCTTCGAATTTAGTGAGAGTAAGGAGTCCCAGAAGGCCAACTTATCTCTATAATTTGTAGGTACATATACATTAGAAATAAATATCGAGTCTTGATTTCTTTTATTTTTAATTTCTACTAAAATCCAATGAGTGTTTACTTTTGCTAGTCTGATTTTGTATTGTTTGTTCTGCAGAAAGTTGCAATTCCACCTGAGGTGCCTTTGGAGCTAATGGCCTTTCCAACACCGTTTTTCCATAAGAGGCATGAATGATTCATTACCTCTTCTTCTAGCATATTAGTCTCTTGAACAAGCATAATTTATGGTTTCTCGTATTTTAAGATATTTTTCAAGGCTTCCACCTTGATTGAGCCTCCCAAGCCTCTATAATTCCAAGAGACTATTTCCTTTATTTCTTGGATGTGTGAGATCCTGCTCGGGATCTGAAATCTTTGATTCCAGAAGATTTGAAATTCTGAAGAAGTTTTGTATCCTCTATGCTTAATTGTCTTCCTAGTTCCAATTCTCTCTCTATCTCTTACTCTCGATGTTGTCTTTGAGATTTTCTTCCCCATGTTGCTAGGGATGGTCCTAAATCTATTGTTTCCTGGGTCTCTTGAGATGACAATTGACCCAAAGTTGGAGACTTTGGATTGATTGTGTTATGATTTACCATTTCTGCCCAAGTTCCTCTAGGGGAGGCTAATCCTTCAGGAATTTTTTCAATGTTCTCTTCATCTATTGCTACCGTATCTACCCAGGTTCCTCTAGGGGAGGCTAATCCATTAGGTGATTTCCCAGTGATCTCTTCAACATCGGTTGGAGAGAGTGTAGCAGGGGATTGTTTCTTGCTAGGTTCTATTCTCTCTTCGTTATTCTAGTTTTCAAGATCTGGAACTTCTCCTTCTTCAGTGTAGAGAGATTCAAAATATAATAACAAAAATTAACAATTGGAAAAAAAGGTTTTACCATATGTAGTGATTTTGACCACCTAGTACTAATTTCATACTTTCCCTATTTAGATGCCCTACCATTGGTGCTCCATGTGGTGGCATTTCTCTATTTCGTTGCTTATTGAGTGTATTTTGAATTTCCAAACGATAGGAAAATTTAAAAATTTGGTGTGCATCACAACCATGCCTCCTGTATGCAAGTGACCAGGTAAACCCTTTGTTACCTCCTAATTTAAATTTTTAGAATGTAGAAAATTAAAATGGATCTTTATTTGCCTTTTTTTTAATAATTAAAAAACATGCATAACACATTCTATTGGCTCATCTCGCACCGCAACATAAGGTGCACCCCGTAAATTTAAAGGATGTGATGTGATCAATGCATTCCCAATGTGTAGTGCACCACATGCACAATGCACTATACATTTCATAACACACTGCCAAAATTTTAAAATGACTTTTTCACATCAACGATAATCAATGTGTTTAAAAAACAATAACACACCATTCGCAATTTGGTATAATATTTAAATGCACTAGTGCTGATAAAGACATAGAGCATCATGTTGCGGTGCTTTAGATATTTTTAGACTTGTCACCAAACTATTTTTTTTAAACCACCATGTTAATCAGTGCACTTTGTTAGCAAGTATGTATTAATGCGTTGGTGCACTTATGTTTTGACAAGTGCATCATGGTGTGGATAAAAAATAATTATAAATTTTAGAAAGAGATACCCCTACTACAGTGCCCTCTAATAACATTTGAACATCGTTTACGGTGCATTTATATGTCCACAACGCATTGGTGCTTCCTATTGATGGAAGCGAGGCACCGACTTAAAGATTTATAAAATATTGTTGGTGCACTTTAGTAGAATACACAAAATGGTGCTGGTCAACACATAGAGCACCGTTTTGCAGTTCTTGAGATATTTTTATATGCACCACCACAACATTTTTTTAAAAATCACCACGTTAACTATTGTGCTTTGTTAACAAGTACGCATCGATGATTTGGTGCACTTATGTTTAACAAGTGCATTGTGATGCCAATCAAAATAACTATAAATGTCAGAAATAGTTTCTCCTACTACAATGCACTTTAAAACAAATTGAGCGTTGTTTATAGTGCACTAGTGTGTCAACACTGCAGCGATGCTTCCTATTGATGGAAGCATTGTTTTTAAGATTTATAAAATATTGTTGGCACACTTGATTAGACATGCATACCAATGCTATTGTTGTAAAAGTGTATGGTTTTTGTTTTCATTAAAAAATTACACACCCAGTGCGTTAGGGTCAACATAGCGCATAATTTGCAGTGTTGCTATCATTTTAACACACTGAATAATCATATGATTTTAATTTTATTGATTTTTATCATGTACCCGATGCATTTATGTTGTTGTAGCGTACCATTTGTGATGCACTTGTATTACAAGAGAACCGATGTGAGTGCTTTCTAACATTTTAATGCACCGAATAATCATATGATTTAAATTTAAATTTATTTTATTTGTGTATGCGATGCATTTATGTTATTGTAGCACATCGTTTGCAATGTGCTTGTATTACACGAGCACCGATGTTGGCACTTTACTGTAATTTAAATGCACCGTTTATTAAAAAAATTATTATTTGATGTTAGTAATTAACATGCTCATTTAATGAAATATTTGATGTTTTTTATGTTTATTTATGTGATAGATCGATGCTATGTGTGAATTAGAGATGTCAATGGTGAGAGGCCCAATAGCAACAGAAGGAACGAGTTGACCTATACAATGTTGTATGGGAGTGGGAGGGAAGAGAGAGGGGGAGGGATTTGCACCCTTACGCCATTACCGATAAGACATGAGACCTATTGAGGGTTGTAGACCTCTTTTATTTCTATCAGGAGGCTAGATTCCTCAAGGGGAACTCAAATTTGTTGATGCATTTGATCTGTCATTGGGATCAACGTAGACAGTCTTGTCGTATTGATCCCTATCAATGGTTTTCTCCCACTAAGGAGAATATTTACTTCATCATTGGGCTATCAAGGAGAGGGAATGATTTTCCCTAGTTCCCTAATGTCCCAGTTGGTGTTGCAACAAATATTTAGATCCCCTACTCATATATATATATCAGTGAGGACGTCATTGATCCTATTTATTTTTAAGTGTGGTGGAAAGCTATGGATCTGTAATTTTGGTGTAGAGGAGGTTAGTGCCTCTCACATTTGGTGATGATCATCGTGCATCCCATCACTAATGGATAATGCATTAGTTTCCCCCTTCTATTTTATGTAAATTTTTTAGTGTAGAGACCTAGATGCATTAGTTCATATCCCATTTTTTTATGATAGTTTTGTTTTTCTCTAGATCGATGTTGTGAATGGTTTGAGGGGAGGGTCAAATTCCCTTTCGGTTTAGATCATTTTTTGTTTATTTTTTGAGAGATTTGTGGCCATGAGACCATCATTTGGCCACCTCCCTCATAGGGATATTGTTGGGTCAGGAAAATTACACAAGGAATAATCCGACGCGCAAGACAAGAAGAACAGGTGCACGACGGAGAAAAGCAGGTAAAGAAAGAAGCGCAAGCGCAGAGCAGAGGAAGTTGCGACGAGGATCGTTGTGATGAGGAAAGGCAGATCTGAGTTAGTGGGACATTGGTAGGTAGAATATTTAAGGCTGAATAGGTGTAATTCAAGGAAGATTGTAGAAGGATGAGCTGACAGAAGACTAAAGGACAGTTTTGTAGCTAATTATGACCTATACAGATAGGCTGAAAGCCGTTTTCGTGACTAGTTATGGCTGTGGTTAATGTCATGCAGGAATTTTGCCGCTAGGTATGGGTCGAAATTAATGTAATGAAAGATATTTTGTAGCTACTTGAGTCTGTGATAACTGAGCTGTACTCAGTCGACCCTGCACGGTCTTGCAAACGCTATAAATAGGAGGAACCCGCTCTGTATAAGGGTTAGCTTCAAGAAATAATTTCAAGTTAGCTTGATAAGGATTGTAGTAGTTAGTTGTTGACTTAGAGAGAAGTATAATAGTAGTAGGTTGTTGAGCCACGAATCTACAGCTGAGTGTGTAGACCGTTTTGTAGGAGTAATATGCAGCTAAGTGCGTAGATCGTTTTGTAGGAGTAATCTGCAGCTGAGTGTGCAGGTCGTTTTGTAGGAGTAATCTACAACCGAGTGTGCATACCATTTGGTAGGAGTAATCTGCAGCCGAGTGCGCAGATAGTAAAGTAGAAGAGTCTATCCAGGCTATGTGTCGATCAATAGGAGTAGTTAGAAGAATAAACTAGAGAGCATGAGAGCAAGAAGAGTTGAGCTAAAAGACATATCTGAAGAACCGTCTGTAAGTCATAGACTCAAAGTTTCTACCTATATTTCTCATGCCAGATGAAGAGCACCTTGGTGGTTTTTCCCATATGGGTTTCCATGTTATCTCCTGTGTTGATGAATCTTGAATGATTGAATGTTGTGGTTGAATGTTTAACTATTAATGTTGAATGTTTGATGAGCTTCCATTATTTACAGTTATTGTGTGAATGAATGTCGCAATATTGATGAATGTAGTAAATGAATGAATAACTAGAGCATTGTCGATCACTATGTATTACTCTTGTTAAAATAATGTTAAGTTATAATAGTTCTACGCCATTTTCGTTTACATTCAAGGAATCAACTATGTCGCATAGTTGCACTAGTTGTTAAGTTTGCAAGGACAAAGTAGTGTCGCACACTAACTGGGTCGCACTATTGCACCATTGTTGAGTAGTGAAAGACTCCGTCCCTCCATCTCTGTTGAGCACCTTGGCCATGAGCCAAGGGACTGTACTCCCTCGCCAACTACAAAAACATGGTTCTGGTAGTTACACATTAATATATTTCGGGTGAGACTGCGCCTGCCTCGCGGGGGTTGCCGACTAAGCTTGCTCTATCAGGACGATGTATTTGGGTGTTGTTGTTGAACCTAGGTCATGAACCAGGTTCAAAAACAAAAGAAAACCAACAGAACACCCTAAGACATCAGCCCCATGGAGCAAGCTTAGCCGAAAACACCCGCGAGGTAGGGGCAGTCTCACCCGAGATATATTAATGTGTAACTGCCAGAACCATGTTTCCGCAGTTGGTGAGGGAGTACAGTCCCTTGGCACATGGCCAAGGAGCTCGAAAGAGATGGGGGGATGGAGTCTTTCACTACTCGACATTGGCACAACAGTGCGACCCAGTCAACGTGCGACACTACTTTGTCCTTGCGAACTTAACAACTGGTGCAACTATGCGACGCAACTGATTTCTTGAATGTAAATGACAATGACACAACAATATTATAACTTAACACTATTTTAACAGGAGTAATACATAGTTCTTGAAAATGCTCTAGTCATTCATTCATTTACTGCATTCGTCAATATTACGGCATTCATTCACACAATAACTGTAAATAATGGAAGATCATCAAACATTCAACATTGACAGTTAAACATTCAACCACAACATTTAATCATTCAACATTCATTAACACAGGAGATAACATGGAAATCCATCTGGGAAAAACCACCAAGGTGTTTTTCATCTGGCATGAGAAATATAGGTAGCACCTTGCAGTCTGTGACTTACAGACTATTCTTAAGATATGTCTTTTAGCTTAAATCTTCTTGCTCTCATGCTCTCTAGTTTATTCTTCTAACTACTCCTACTGATCTACACACAGCCTGGATTGACTCTTCTACTTTACTATCTATGCACTCAGTTGTAGATTACTCCTACAAAACGGTCTGCGCACTCAGATGCAGATTACTCCTACAAAACAGTCTACACACTCAATTATAGATTACTCCTACAAAATAGTCTGTGCACTCAGCTGCATATCGACTTCTCTACAACCTTATATGATCAAACTTCTCTCTAAGTCAACAACTAACTACTACAATCCTTATCAAGCTAACTAAAATCTAAGTTGAAACTATTTCTTGAAGCTAACCCTTATACAGAGCGGGTTCCTCCTATTTATAGTGTTTACAAGACCGTACAGGGTTGACATAGTACATATCAGTTATTACAGACTCAAGTAGCTACAAAATATCTTTCATTACATTAATGTCGGCCCATACGTAGCTGCAAAATTCCTGCATTACATTAACCATGACCATAACTAGCCGCATAAATGTATTTCAGCCTGTCTGTACAAGTCATAATTAGCCGCAAAGTTGTCCTTTAGTCTTCCACTGGCTCATCCTTCTATAGTATTCCTTGAATTGCACCTGTTCAGCCTTAAATTTTCTACCTACCAATGTTCCACTGACTTGGATCTACCTTTCCTCATCGCAATGATCCTCATCGCAGCTTCCTCTGCTCTGTGCTTGTGCTTCTTCCTTTACCTTATTTTCTCCGTTGTGCACCTATTTTTCCTGTCTTATGCATCGAATTATTCCTTGTGTGCTTTTCCTAGCCCAACAGCCCCCCAACACTCACATGTGGCTCATCCTAAGCCACTAAGCGGAATTGAAACCACTAGGAAAATTTTAAGTCTCTGGCACTGGTTGCGCCACAGTTTCAACGTTGTCTTGAAATTATTGCAAAATTTGTTGCACCTAGGAAAAATCTATGCTGACCTCTTCAGCTTTATTTTCTAACTATTCTACATGGTCGTAACTAATATGTTCCAACGGTCCTTCTTCCAATGACTAAGTGATATGTTGGAGATTCTGTTGTATAGGCTGAATAAACCCTGTAACTCATTCTGCTTCCGACTAGTGTGCTGTCACTTTGTCATTCCTACTCTGCTCCTTATCATGTAGAGTCTTTACCTCCTATTGCAGTTGCTTCAACTTGGCTACTTTTGCAACCTTCTCCTTAAGCGACAGCTTCTTCATGTCTGCTTCGACCATTGCAATTTTCAGCTCTGCCTGCTGTGCATCTTCCTTGATATTTTGCACTGCTTCATCTTCCAGAAGTAGTCCCCATGTCATGGAAACAGATTCAAATTCCTCAGTAAAGAGTTGTTCTCCTTGCCTTATCCTCCCCACAACCTCAGATGTTGTATTCCAATGTTTTACAAGCACCTTAGGAGGTGTGCTTGGTATCTGTTGTGGCTTTAGTTCCTTGACTTGTTTTTTGAGTTCCACCGCAATCCGCGATAGCTGACCAACCTTGGCAGTTGAATCCTCATCCTCTTGTCCTTCTTCTGGTGGAAAATTTACGACCATGCTTTTGATGGCTTCTTCTAGTGTAAGCTGGGTCTGTTTGTGCGCCTTGATTTCCTAGTCCTTTTCCCTAATGAGGACCTTGCACTCTTTTTCCTTCCTTGTCTTCATTGTGTCTTGATAAGCCAATGCATTTTCTTTGATGTGGAGTTTAGTCACAGTCACATGCTGAATGGAGTATACTTCGGATAATGCTAGCTTTGAGAAGTCTAGAAACAATGTCCCTATGGCCTTGACAACATCGTCATATTTCAGCGTTCCTAACTCCAGTGCTTTCATCTTTAACTCGAGCTTGAGGGGTGACAATAATAATGGCGTGACTAATGTATCCCCAGGATCAACGCCATATGTCTCAGCCTCGATAGTGGTTTTGAATTCATTGATGGTCTCTGTGAGCTTATTGAGGTGCTCGATGACTTTGCTAGCAACTTGCGTTTGCTGCATTCTTAGGCACTCAAGGATTCTCTTGGCTACTTCCGTGACAGCGTCTGCAAGTAGGCCAATGTCTTCTTTATCCAAGCTGACAGTATTGGACGTTTTGTTAGCTTTTCACTTCTTGCACAGGTGTGTGTGCCCTTTTTATTGCTCTTCTTACTGGGTCCACACATCCTCATCAGTAGGCATGCCTTCTAAAACTCTGCGACCAGAGCCACCATCACCTCCATCATTACCTTCATCACTATCTTCATTCGGTGACTGGTCATGTTGCGCATTGTCACCATCATTGTCTTGACCATTTTCTTAGTCGTTGCCTTAGCCATCATCTTGGCCATTACCTTGGTAACTAGGTGGGTCTTCCCCTTGGTCCATCTGCTCCTCGATTGGGCTGCGCCATTTTGTTGACCGGTCCTATATGATCGCATCCATATCCACATTCTCTATCATAAAACCTACTGGGTGTGCCTGCTTGTCCGGATCCTGCCGCGGTTCAAAGATAACATTTTGGAAACAAACTTAGAAGTTTATAAACACCGCATATCTTCATACTGTCATAGATTTTATTTGTCGTTGGTGTCACATAACTTCTCGCAACCCCTCCGCATGCAGAAAGAATTCTATCTTATTTTATTTTTCCTGGATCTTATCCTCCTTGTTCGCCCATAGGTTCTGGTACTTTGCACCATGGCAAAGCATGGGGATGTCCTGTGGCTGGTAATTGAGTGGGTCTGACCAAAGAATAAAAGAGATCAAAATGAGCAGCCAAGAGTAATGGAATTTAGCCTTACCATCCACCTATGCTTGCCCCACATCCTCTATCAGCTGATCATTCAACAAAAACTGTGACTAGTTGAACTTCATCCTGCAGCACATTGCTTTTCTAGTGCAATGATCCTGGTAATACACTCAGTAGACCGCATCTTACGCAACATCTTGCAAGATAATATTTTTGTGGCGAACCAAATCGTGTTATCAGTGATCGAGCTAATGAGAAATCCTCTACCTATGCGTTGCATGTCATAGTTCTACTTCATCTTTGTGGTATCCCTATTTGTTCACAGATATGACGCAGGATTGTCTCCTTGCCACGGGAGACTCGTTATTTGTGGAATGACATTGATGTCCACTGAATATGGTCGGTCAAGCCATAAGTACCTTCCATGAAAGAAAACAAGAAGCTGTAGCACACATATAGTTACTTGTGTGCTCTACCCAAAGTGTGGCATGAGCAATAGGTTGAGTAGGCCCGTGTCGTCAACACCTCGAGCCCATTCTATTGAAATGACCAGCACTGGCTTAGGCGGCATGGTAGGAGTCATAACCATGTAAAATTTCCTTTCTAATTCCTCCTGCTTGTGGGTATCAACATCCTCAAACTGAAGATTGGCCAACTTCAATATTATGTTCATGAGAAGTGGTACAATAGCAGGGATTTGCGGTGAGACCAAGGAAGAGCGTGCTTTCGCCGGAAGCTTCACCTCTCATGCTTTGGCTCTCCTTGTTCGAACATACAGTGGAAGCAGGTTCTATTCTTCGATGGTGGCACTTGCATCCTTGTGTGGTGGTGACTCTGGTGCTTCCTCAACCGGTATTTCTTCAGTGGCCTTACGCTTTTGCTTTGGTTCAGCACCTTGACTGACGGTGCTGAAGTGCCTGGGATGTACCTATTTGATATGAAGGGTCACGAACCTATAGCCAGTATGTTCATAGGTGGAGCCTGAATCGGGGCCACTGTAGGGATTGAACCAGATGCAGTAACAATAGTCAAACCAAAGGCCGAACTAGCCATACGAGCTATTTGCGGGTTTGGGTTTTTTTTCTTCCTACTATACTTTTGGTGAAAAAAAATATTCTTCAATCGAACACGGTGAGGTGATAGTCATGTTAGATTTCTCACTGGAATTGGAAATATCAATAACCATTAGCTTTGGCTCTCAATCTCAAGCTCTGGTTTGCTCTAGTTCTCGCTGTGTACATAAAATAATTCTTATAGATGAAGCCTTATATTTATAGGGGTGTGCTCATTCCTCATGTGATCATTGCATGGTAGATCGATGTCTTGTCGATCACATGGGATTTCCATTCAACTCATTCCACCATTAACTCGTCTACTTGAGTGCTGATCTGTACTTGTCAGGGCAATTATGGTAGTTACGACAGATATGACTGATGGGACCAAAAATAAGGCTACCATTCTCCTTGTACTTTGTCGAATTAATGAAAATTTGTTGTCATAACTACCTATATCTTCTTGGGTAGCCAGGATTTAATGATAGCCAGTTGTCATCCTCGCTTTTTACTGCAATTTGTCTGCTTTCGTCGTAGACATGCGACATAACAGATTTCTTCTATTTTCTCTTTCTTTTTTTCATGCGTGACACAACCTTACCCAGGCATGTCGCAGCCATCATAGTAAGGTTTTGGGTGACTACCATTTACCATTCCTATGACATATGTTCCATCTAGCTTCTATAGTTTCACTGTGCCTGCGTTAGTGATGTGCGTGATCAAATATGGCCCTAGCCAATGCATCTTCAACTTCCCCGGATGTTTGAAGAATTTACTATCATACAAAAAAACAATTCCTCCAACTTTGAGTGGCTTAATCCTGATATGGTGATCATGCCATGCTTTTTTCCTTTGCTTCTCTATGTTTTGATGGAATCCTGCGACGAAGCGTTCCTCTTCCATCTGAACGAGTTGCGAAAATCTTTGCTCGAAGACATCTCCATTGGTAATTTTCATTAGAGCAACAATTATTAGGCTTGGAACAATGTACTCCATCGGCACAACAATTTCTTGTCCATACACTAGTCTGAATGGGGTGTGCCCTATCAGTCACTTGCAAGTTGTCTGGTATTCCCATAACACAGCTGAAACTTTCTAATCCCAATCATCTCGATGCACATTACATACCTTGGTTAATGCATTCTCCAGAATCTTGTTGAAGAAATGAACCATTCCATTCACTTGAGGATGATAGGGTGTCATATTATTATGCTGAATGTGGAACTCTGCAGTAAGCTCAACAATCATTTTGTTAACAAAATGCATACCTTGGTCGTTGAGCATAATTTTTGGACAGCCAAATCTGGTCACCACATTTTCAAATAAAAACTTCTTCGTAGTCGCAGTGGTACAATCCTTAACAAGTGTGGCTTCAACTCATCTGGTTAAATATTCTGTCATAGTAATAATGTAGCACGCACCAGTCGTCTTCCCTAGTGGACTGATCGGTCCAACAAAATCAATTTCCCACTTATCAAAATCTTGGAGGGTTATCTATGGTGCAAGTGGCATCTCATCGCGGCGTGACGATTTTCCTGTTCTCTGGAAGATATCACAGCACCGACAGAAGCTCTTAGTATCCATGTGTATGGTTGGCCACCATAGTCCTTCTTACAGTATCTTGCACACAATTTCCTTTCCAACATAGTTTCCTCCTGTGACACCGGAATGTGCTTCACTCATTATCCATTGTCGCTCATAGTAAAAAACACAGCGTCACAATATTTCATTCGTGCGTAGCTTGTACAGATGTCCCACAATAAATGTGTAATCAACAACTCTGAAAACCAGATGTTTCTTCTGTGTAGTGGAGAATCTATCAGGTGCATATCCTATGCGTAGGAAGTGGATGACAACGTTAAACTCCTTGTTTTGATCATCCATCATGGTGACTACAAAAAATTACGTGTCAGGCAAGTTATCCTCCAGACTGGTTGGTTCTTCACCACTTTCTATCCTCGACAGGTGGTCAGGTCTGACATTTAGTCAACGAGGCTTAACAATGACCTCAAAATCAAATTCTTGAAACGAGAGAAACCATCGACAGATATTCCCCCCCAACACTGGCTTGTTGACCAGGTATTTCAATGCCGAATGATCAGTGTACATTTTGAGATTTCCACCCAACAAGTAGTGTCAAAACTTCTGAAGCGCATAGACCATGGTGAG
This sequence comes from Pseudotsuga menziesii, assembly GCA_001517045.1. Lineage (NCBI taxonomy): Eukaryota > Viridiplantae > Streptophyta > Pinopsida > Pinales > Pinaceae > Pseudotsuga > Pseudotsuga menziesii. The sequence goes on along the minus strand of LPNX010584199.1, from coordinate 86,447 downwards.
TCCTTCTCTCTCTGTCATCATGTAATTTCTCTCTGTCATCAACAATTTTCTGCTATCAAAATTAATAGGGTGGTCAAGCACACCCTCGCCTGGTTGCGTCAAGACTATGTCGAGCACGACAGACGATGTGTCGACATGGAACTCCTTCTTCCAGTCCGTAAATACAAGTATTGGTGCAGTGGCCATCTTGTCCTTTAATTTATCCAAGCTCTCCTGACAAGGCTCCATCCACTGAAACTTTGCATCTTTCTTCAATAGTTTCTCCATAAGTGCAGTTATCTCGGCATACCCTCTGATGAACTTCCTGTAATAGCCTGTGTGTCCTAACAATGATCTGAGTTGTGTGATTGATGTAGCTAGTTGTAAGTCAAGGATAATCACAACTTTCACTGGGTCGTCCAAAATACCATCACGACATACAACATGACCCAACAACACACCAAATGGTGTGCAAAAAATACATTTCTTGGAATTAAGCACAATCTGATACAGGCGATAGCGGCCCAGCATCATGTGCAGGCTCTCAATATGGTTTCTTACTATACCAAACACAACCCAATCATCAAAGTAGACCTCAAGAAATTTATGTATGAAATATTTAAAATCAGAAACTACTATTCTAGAAAAAATAGCAGGTGCATTCTTGAGTCCAAAGCGCATTACCGTATACTGGTAGCACCCCCATTCTGTGACGAAGGTCATTTTGTGATGATCCTCCTTCGTGATTTTGACTTGATGATAGCCAAATAAGCTGTCAGTGAATGAATACCTCTCTTTCCCTTTGACGCTTTCTAATACTTCATCTGTAATGGTGTTGGGAATGAATCGTGCAGTCATGCATTGTTCAATATCCTTAGGTCGACACAGATCCTGAATTCACGTGTTGTTTTCTTTTCTTGGATCACTATAGGGATGATCCATTCTGATTCCTCAATAGGTTCAACTATCCCTGCGTTGATCATGCGATCCAATTATGATTTTACCTTCTCTTTATACCTTGGATTCAACCTATAAGGTCGCTGCTTGACTGGTTTAGCATCTGGTTTCAGGGGTATTTTCATGTCCCCTAGGTCACCGACTATTCACTTAATCTTAGATAAGTTAGTAGGGAGTAGTTCCTGATACACATGCAGCAAGCCTATGATATTTTCTACCGTCTCATCGTCCCAATAATCTCCTATATTGGTGAACGTTCGGGTTCTTCAACAAGCCAATGTTTACTTTCTTGATTTTCAACGGCGTAAGGAACTGGTTGCTGGAAATACCACTTCCTTCAACTTCGTGCATACTCTATGACTCTGGTATGTTTATATTAGTTGGATCATCATCTTGTTCTCCAGCTAGGTTGTAACAAGCCATCCATTGCTGGATAGTCATGCCACATTGATGGGAACTTGTTACTTCAACAGGGATTTCTGCAAATATTTTCTCCCTGATTGTCTGAAGTGCAGCATCAATGGTAGGTTTCTTATCAGCAAATTTGAATGTGTGTGTTAATTGCTTAGCTAGCCCTTCCTAATCCTGAGTTCCTTGTCATAATTCCATGGATGTATACCAGCTTCTGGGTGTCATTTCCAATGTATGAATGAAATGATGGGCCCATTCCTATCGTAGGTATTATGCAAATGCTATATGACATTGATTAATGTGCTCAACATGGTTTGAGATCCCTATGTATTTCTGACTCACGACATTGAATTCTTCTCCGAACCTAACTTCCAACAATCTTCTACACTGTGGCCATTCTGATATGGATTGCTTATGTGTACCCAAACATCTGGCAGGCGTAGACTTCAATACATAGTCTAACGCAGACAAGCACTACAGTTTTGTTACCAATCCTTCAAAATCACTAAAGAAGGTCGCAAGGTTAAGTAACCCCTCATACGTGGGTAACTCCCTCAACCGATTCTCCACTTGTCGCACCGACCGGGTAACTCTGGTGCATCACCTCATAAAGACTTCATGCAATTTGTTCTGCCAGTTCTCTAAGGCTTCTCCCGAGTTGGATGTGCAAGAACGAGCACTCTTCCATCTCATGTTTTCATTCGCTTTCGGGTTGATGTAATCTTCTTGTAAGGAAGTTACATTGTATATCTGGTTGAGATAATCACCCTGTCCCTCGTTGTAGATAGGATTGACGTATCTTTGTTTATCTAATGGATCAATGGGTGATACTACCCTAATCTCATCATCCTCGAATGATAAAATTATTTTCTTGAAATTGATAATGGTTTGATTATCTATGGCCCAATCTATCCCCAGGAGCACGAGATATTGGTTCGTGTCGTCGACAATGTTAATGACTTCAAAGTCTACAAATGTGGGCAACCCTCAATGTCAATAGGGACTTGACTCAGATTACCAATTGGTAGGACCTTCACCTAATTTGCAAGTCGCAACTGGATAGGGTACCAGTCTAAGGATGACTTTTCCATTCTCTCCCAGGTTTGTCACGTCAAAATATTGACGTCTGATCCTAGATCTAAAATGATGTAATCCATGTCATAATCCCCTATATGCGCAGTCATTCTTAACTCACGCTCGATTTTGAATTTCTTCTTGACATGGTTAACCTTTCTTCCAGGTTGCAACTCTTCTGGGGTTTCTTCTATCAGTGCTTATAGTTCTTTGACAACATCTTTATCTTGAATTAGTGCTAAGCAACTTGACAGAAACGCCTTGAGCTTACTAACCTTTTTCGGAATCGGCTTCTGGAATAGTTGTTGGAAGCATTTAGGAATCTCCTTGACTTCAGTTGATTTTGACAGTTGTTCTTGATCCAAAAAATTTGGTCGCACGTCCAAAAATAATTGCTTCTATTTTTGAACGTCGATGGTACTTTCTTCTGCACGCCAGGTAACACCTGCGGTTGCAGTTGTTTTTGTGGTATATCCTGATTAGCTATGGTTGCAACACCTCCCCATGTTACGACAGTAACGCTCAGCTATCTTGGCTCAATAGCAATCATTTGAACATTTAATTTGGGATTTGGATTTGGATTTGGCTTTAGCGCAGGGTTAGGACCTGCGATGGTCTAAGTCCGCCACTTCACAATCAACTAAGGACATTGTTCCACATTGTGGTCCTGCGCTTTGCAATATGAACATGTCTTTGCAAGATCTTGGAAATATCTGGCATAATGGTTCGATTGTCCATATTTATAGCATGTAACTTGACATCTTCCTCTGCCAAATCCTCCTCCTCCTCTTCCTCTGAAGTTTCCACCCCCTTCCCTGAAGGTGTGGTTGCTGCGGTGGGTACTGATTCTGTTGGTATTGTGGATGATATTGGTTTTGTCGTGCATATTGATTATGAGGCACATACTATGGCTGATAATAGTTTTGTGGGAAAGGCACAGGATGGTAGTGTGGTTGCGCCTGTTCATCCTGAACCTGCCCATTGTTCTTCATCAAGTAGGTGTCTACTGCCTTTTCCTTCAAGATTTGGTATGCTCTGCAATCCTTCTCTTCATGCCCTATTGACTTACAAAAATTACATAAAAGGCTTGCTGGGATACTTACAATCTTTTGCAAGTATAGGCACTCTTCGTCGCGATGCCCTCTAGTCTGGCATATGCGGCACCAGGGTAGTCCGTGCGAACTCAATGGGTTTGGTGCACCTGATGAGATACAGTTCATGTACATCTAACAATTATCCTTGGTGTGTCCATCCATTTTGCATTTCGTACACCATAAATATTCTTGGTGTTCCTTTCCCTTCTTGATATCCTGAAGCTGTATCGTTAGATTAGCCAGCTGTGACTGAATCTGCACCATTCCTGTGGCACCATCTTTGATTAGTGAGGCTTCCAACTTCATTGCTAATTCTAGTGCTTTTGTCTGCGATTCGATATTTTGTTGCATCAATGGCCCTCAGATGTGTGGTAATAACATGGCAATAAACCACTCTTTATGCTACACATACGACATTTGGAAACTTACTTTGGCCATCAAAGTTTTAAATTGCTGGTCAAAATCCCATACGTACTCTGCCAACGATTGTTTGATCTCCTTGATCTCGGTGATACACTGCGACTCAGATTTAGGTTTCCTAAACTCATAAATCATTGCGAGTTGGATTTATTCAAGGGTCTTTTGTGGGGTCCCAGGTGGTACTACGAATAAATTCACAAACCGTTCGAGTGCACGACCCATCAGAGTCGTGATCATTTGCGCTTTCTTTAGGTCCGCGTTATGAACTAGGAGAACCATCCAAACAACTTCACAGAGGAACCAATGCTACTCTGGATCCTCTTCAGAAATTGATCTATATTCTTCCTCTTCATCACAAGACCCTTCGTTTAGTCATGACTCAACTTCGTACTCACTTGCTTCAAACAGACTAGGATTCCATCTACCTCCTATCGTCTTTCTTCTCTTTCTAGACCTGAATCTCCTTCCACTCCTTAGGAATCTAGCTTCTAGTTCAGGTTCTGTACTTCCTGGTAACATCTCAACTCACCATCTCCCATTGTCTCTGCAGATCGTCCGCAACATATCCCCTCCTCTGGATATGCGACTCAACTTGTCAAAACCCCAAATTTTCTGAAAAATTTAAAATTTTGAAAATACATAAAATATTGAGAATGCGGTCTGCTAACGGCTAACAGTTATCTATAAATTATTTGGTTAACAAATTAGTTAATACATAACCTGAATTAAGTACTTAGCATTCTACTTTTTAATACAAGGTTAGGTTCAATTTGTATAATAATTTCTCTTTTAGTTTGCTAACGAGTTTTAATTTGTGACAAGTAGGTGGAACTATCTTGGATTCTGGGGCTTACTTATCTTTTGAGCTAACGCATAAAGTTTACTTGTCCTCACAGGTTTACAGGTATGAATGATCAAGTAACGCTTATTAAATTCATAAAGCATTCAGATATATTTCTATTTGCAAAATAAAAAGCTCGGTAAATAAGCTGTTACAAATCCAACTGCTTCTATGAGGTAAAACAAGTAGTTTGTTTCTTCCATCCAAATTGTCAATGATATATGTAAAGAAGAGTTTCTATCTTGAATGTAATTAGCGACAGTTATTATTTTCCCTGATTCACAACCTATAATCTTGTCGTAAGTTAATTCCACCAAGAGTGCATAACCTGTAACGCTATAATGATTGTTCTAACAGTAAAATACATTATCTACTTGTAAAACTGGTATAAGTGATTAATGGTTATTTATCTTCTGTAATAAATATTTCTGTCTATAAGGTTCTAAACATTACAGTAAAGTACCAAGTCCTAAGGACTTAGAGTTTAGTGTGATGATTTCACTCCAGTTTCTTATTTCATTTTATAGTACTTCTTTTGTATTAAGCCTCTGAAAACAACTCTTAACTTAAATCTTAAGATAGATTGCTTTATTATCTCATGCAAGTACTTAGACAGTTCTAAAAGATTGTAATACTAATCCAAAAACATGGAGTAGCTTAAGTACTTGTTAAGGTTAGTAAATAGACAAAAGTTATTAAACTTTGTTGATCTAAACTATGTATAGGATTCATAGCCATCATCTGAGTATTCGTCACCCACTGATCTATAATTTCTATGATATTCAACGATTCCTACACAAATCATCTTGTTTATAAAGCATTTAAACTTACCAGTAATTCTGGATTATAAATAGATAAGGTTTATTAAAGCTCATGATCCCAATTAAAACTATGTTCTGAAACATTTTCAAGTCACAACGTAAATGTTGGGACAACATGATTAGCTATGCAAAGTTGTTAGTAAAACTTTATTATCATAGTTTGGCTAAGAGAGGAAAATAGCCTTTTTCCTTGCATCTCCTAGGTATCATAAGATTTACTTTATTAACCTAGCTTCGATAGCTCAAGGCTTATCAATGGTTGTAACTATACTATTTATGCTATGACCAAATGGTTTATCCATTAGTGAAGAACTAAATCTTGTTATGCATAAATATGCTTGGGGAAAAAATATCAATAATGATATTACAACAAGCTTAATATGAAATAAATGTACAACTATATAGTTCATAAACTAAAGTTTTTAATCCTAAATAATTTGAATAAATATACACATGTTATACTTTGAATATGTACCAACATAAAAATTACTTTGGCATGAATAAGGTTTAAACGGTTCGTTGATTTCATGGTCAACCATAGGCTTGATATAAATTATGTTGACTTGTAATGTGTATATTATAACTTTTGAATGGTTAAAGGATGTGGCATTAGACCACTCCATTGATGATACTATGGGTAAAGTTGTAAATAAAAACCAAGGTTTTGAAATTTTCCTTCGTACCAAACTATACAACGAATATAATACAAGCTTGGCAAACGATTTGAGGATTTATAGTTTTATGCGTTCAATAGTTTATAGCATGCACTCGTTGGTTGACTCTGGGATAACGTGGAACCTTGTAAAATGATTGCAATATTATATGATTGAGCCGAGATTATGTTAAATAATTGGAATTCAATTTGCATGCAGGAACTATACGAAATATCCACTACATGGTAGATTTATTTACGCGAACACGTGGTTCTTCCTGGGCCAAGTGTTGAGAAAATAAAAGGGTTGATGAACCCTAGTCTTGATCATTTTACTCCGTCGTTTTCGATCCTCTGGGCCGCTCTGCAACTGTGTCATGGCCACCATGTGAACTCTATGTTATGGTTATGTTGTTTAGTCCTCCTTCCTTGTCCTTGTTCCTTGTTTGCACCGTGAGTTCATCCTGCAAAGTTTTGAGGATAGTGACAATTTGTTCACAGTTTAAACTGTGTGTAGTTTTTTTTTGGATTACTCCTCCACGGCTTGCTTGTGGGGATAATTTACAGGACTGAAATTTTATCTTGGAAACAAAACAATAAGAGCCGTGACTCTAATCTTGCGGTCTGGTTTGTCTTAGGGTTTCTGGTAAAGTGAGTTCTCAAGCTCTGAAAGGTGGTGATAGTGCGTGCTTCTCTGCCCACTTCCTGCTTGGCCGTTGCTCCCTTCCTTTGGCTACTGCTAGCCGTGGTTGCATTCGTTAACCCGTCTCTGTCACAAGAGAGATGAAGGGTTTGTTGTTCGTTTTGCTGGTGGCGACACTCTTGTTCGTGGGTGGCTACTTTAATTTTACTTCCAAGTAAATAAAATTCTTTAACAGTTTTTAAAACTTGTTTTTAGCTCCGTTGTGACATAATGCGATAGTATTAATGTTTGTGGGTTATCTTGCAGGTGACAGTTACATCTTCCTTCATAGCTGGTGCAAAATCATGGTCGGCTTCCTGCTTACGGGTAAGCTCTGGTCAACCCATGGCAGTTCATACATGTGTAGTTCCTTATGGAACAGTTTCGGTTGGTCGCCGTGGCCTGCAAATAACCCTTGTGGTTATTGTTTTCTTGGTTAGTTTGTTTAGTTTGTTTATCAAACCCTTGCTGCTCGCAAGGTTTCTGGCTTATGCAGTGACTTGTAAATCCTTGTTTTACTGGTTATGTATAAAGTTATGTAATGAAAAGTATGTGGCCTGTCGAGCCGTTCTCTGTTAACTTTAAGTGAAGAGATGTATCTTGTTTTGAGCTCAGACTTGGTTATTTTGATACTCAAGATGTAATTTTTGTGCATTCGGGTTTTACCCTTTTTCGACTATGTAAAGATATTTTTACTGTTAAATTTTATCTTCCATTATAGTAAAATATTTATTGTCTGTTCTGCTATTTCTTTCTATCGTAATAATTGTTAATAAGCTCGGTCAATTGAGCAAGTTTAAAATTTGTTGGTAACCTGTGTATAATTAATTTCTCAGATTATTCTGTAGTTTAGTTAATAATACATGTTAAAATAACGGTTTGTTATAGGTAGGAGTAGTTATACTTTCATGATTAATAATTATTTTATAGTTAATGTCTTCAGAAAACTAAATAATCCAATTCTTTGGATTAGTGCTTATTTGATTATTTTGTTATACTTTTAAATTACAGGGTTTATGCTATAAAATATAATGTTTCTACTGTTTTATCTTATGAGGGTTTCGAGCCTATACATTCTTTTATAATTAATTTTGTTTAGTTCATTTGAATTAAATTTGTTCATAAATAAATAATATTTAATAAATACTATTTAACCTTGCACTTAGTCATTAGTTACAACTTTAACATAAAATTTAACATTATGTCTTGGAATAAATCAAATAAGATAATATTATTTTGCAAAATTGGGGCATGTGACACAACTGCTCAACTGCAAGATACCATTCTCATAGACGAGCATCTTTATCCATGTACTTATAGAAAACAAGTATCTTCGTCGAGGTCCTTGGAAAATTTTTATTTCAGCCTCACTATATGAGATTATCATCTCTACCGCAAAATCAGTAATATACCCTTGCAAAATACTATCGACCCAAAAATCAATAGCTCTAGATATGGGGTTACTGACACTGGTTATCTCGCGAACCAACTGATCACTCCACTCGACCACTTATCTTCTTTAGAAATTTGTCTGCCGAGTTGCCAATCTTGACAACCACTCATGCCGCACAATAGGAAACTCTGCAAAGAAGATCTCGTGAATATCAGAGTATATGTATTAGTCTAACCAGTCTTTTGTGCTCAATCGTGATCCTGCGCTCTGTTCTTGTGCAAAGGTCAGTGTCTTAGACTCTAGCCAATCCTCTATTTCCTTCTTTGTCGGATGTCACAACATCTCCCTCGATTCAAATGATTACGGGTCCCAGCAATAGAACCATTTGTTGGCCTCTTTTCCTTACTCACGCAACCCAAGTTCAACAACAACACAAAACCAACAAAACACCCAAATACATTGGCTCGACGAAGCAGCCTTAGTCAAAAACACCCACGAGGAAGGCATAGTCTCAACTGATATATCTTAATGTGTAACTTCCAGAACCATGTTTCCATAGTTGGCGAGGGAGTACAGTCCCTTGGCGCATGACCAAGGTGCTCGACAGAGATGGAGGGATGGCGTCTTTCACTGCTCGACAACAGTGCAACAATGCAACCTAGTTAGCGTGCGGCACTACTTTGTCCTTGCAAACTTAACAACTGGTGCAACTATGTGATGCAACTGATTCCTTGAATGTAAATGACAATGACGCAATAGTATTATAACTTAACACTATTCTAATAGGAGTAATACATAGTGCTCGACAATACTCTAGTCATTCATCCATTAACTGCATTCATCAATATCATGACATTCATTCACACATTAACTTTAAATAATGGAAGATCATCAAACATTCAACATTGATAGTTAAACATTCAACCACAACATTCAATCATTCAACATTCATCAACACATGAGATAACGCGGAAACCCATCTGGGAAAAACCACCAAGGTGCTCTTCATTTGGCATGAGAAATATAGGTAGCACCTTGTAGTCTGCGACTTACAGACTATTCTTAAGATATGTATTTTATCTCAACTCTTCTTGCTCTCATGCTCTCTATTTTATTCTTCTAACTACGTCTATTGATCCACACACAGCCTGGATAGACTCTTCTACTTTACTGTATGTGCACTCAACTACAGATTACTCCTACAAAACGGTCTGCGCACTCAGCTACATATTACTCCTACAAAATGGTCTGCGCACTCAGCTGCAGATTACTCCTACAAAATGGTTTGCACACTTAGCTGCAGATCTACGGCTCAATAGCCTACTAATATTAGACTTCTCTCTAAGTTAGCAACTAACTACTACAATCCTTATCAAGCAAACTGAAAGCTAACTTGAAACTATTTCTTGAAGCTAACCCTTATATAGAGCGAGTTCCTCCTATTTATAGCGTTTACAAGACCGCGTAGGGTCGACTTAGTATAGATTAGTTATTACAGACTCAAGTAGCTACAAAATATATTTCATTACATTAATGTTGTCTCATACCTAGCCGTAAAAGTCCTGCATTGCATTAACCACGACCATAACTAGCCACAGAAATGTCTTTTAGCCTGTCTGTACAGGTCATAATTAGTCGCAAAACTATCCTTTAGTCTTCTGTCAGCTTTTCCTTCTGTAGTCTTCCTTGAATTGCAACTTTTCAGCCTTAACTCTTCTACCTACCAATGTTCCACTGAATCAGATCTTCCTTTCCTTGTTGCAGCTTCCTCTGCTTTGCGCTTGCACTTCTTCCTTTACCTACTTTTCTCTGTCGCATGCTTGTTCTTCCTGTCTTGCGCATTGGATTATTCCTTATGCACTTTTCCTAGCCCAATATATATGACCGGATAAAGATGCACATGTGGGGTCAAGTGTTTCCCAATAGGGTCCAACCAGAGTTCCTAGCGAGGATCACATCAGAGATGCTGGAGATGCTAGCCAACTAGAAGGACCATTCATTGGAACTTGTGCCATATTTGTATGTGTGGTTGGGATGGAGAGTCTATCACAACATCTCTTTCACCCAAATTTAACCATTGTATGACATAGGTAATATTAGCATTATGTTTAAATTAATCTAGTTTCATTTTATTGCCTTAATGCAAATGAAATTTATTCTAACATTTTCTTTAAATTATTTTATTAAATTGTTTAATCAAATTGTCTAATTATTGTTGTGTACTATATATTTTGGAAACATTGGCATCTATGAAGGGGAGGGGCCTCCACCAATTCAATTTGATTAGAATATGTAGGATCTTGAGTTGCCTAGACCCGACCTGTGATGTAGGCCATATAACAGGTTCTGAGAGGATGTGGCGGATAGGTTGTCTGCATTGTTAGTTTGATGGGGAGTCCACCTGTATGGGTGCAAGAGATCATGTGAGACCTTGAACTTGTAGATATATGTAGGATGGTTCCTTGTGATATGAGGCATTTGATGTAGTATATCGTCGATGCATCCATCCTTCTATATGCTTGGAGACATGAGGACAATTCTACATCTAATGAAGGAAGTGATCCTCCTCCTCCTCCTCACCATGAAAATTGACCAGTATCTACTCCTCCACACCCATCCAACCCAACACCATATCCATCTCATGATCCATGATTCAACCAACTAGACTCTTCGCCTCACCAATCCAACCATCCACCATCTCCTACTCCACTCATATCCCAAATCTAAACACGATGGTTGCAACATGAGAGATACATCATCAGGGAGATCTCGATTATCTTGCTCTCCATACTACTTTATTTCCTAACAAAGGTATTGATGTCTCTGGATGTACTGGTGGAGGTGTCAATGCATTTGGCTATGTTCGAAAAGGTAGTGATTCCTTTGGTTCTGGAGGTGGACCAAATATCTCCTAGCATTTATTATACTCGAGATGTATATCTGACATGTATCATGAATTTGATATTATTATTTATGGATGCATGCATGCATGTATGTATGTATGCATATATTGGATTTTTCATGTTGATGTTGATGTTTATTTACAAGTTGATGGTGATGTGTATGTTAGGTCAGGTTAGATATATTTTCTAGGTATGCTTTATAGATGCATATGTTAGACGATGTTTGTTAGATGTGTGCATGATGGTTATGTCAGATAATGTAGCTTGTGTTTTGTTATATGTTATTATTAGATTTATGTTCTAGATGATATTTAAATTTGTTAAATGTATATCTTAAATGATGGTAGGTAATACATGTGTACGTTAGGTGATATTTGATGTGTATGTTAGATTATGTTCTCTAATTTTTTGTGTATGTAAGATGGTGCTTATGTTTGATGTCACAAACATAAATAAAATAATAAATAAACTATAAACTAATAATTAATTAATAATAATTATCATTGTTATTATTCTAAGAGGACACGACTCCTCTCAAAAGGGTGCATAATAATATATAAAAGAGGTCCTCAATGTAATATTAATAATCTTTATTCAATTATTATTCAATATGTATTATTTATGAAGATTGATCTCTTCTTTATCTAGACACAGATTCTCCCATAACACCGGATATGGTGTTACATTGGTATCAGATCTGATTCTCTCCTCCTACTCTAAGCTCAGATTCGGCTCCCTCAAACCCTTTCGCTCATACGCATCTCACATATTCCCCCATCTCTGCATAGTCCAACCCTCACAATCCTTCCTTGCTGCAAATTTCCTCCTCTCCTACCCACATTGCTATCCACAACCTTTATTGCTCCCTTCCACGCTCGACCACCTGCTCCCCTCAACTCCTTTCCCTCCTGCTACCATACCCCCACACCTCCTGTACTCCACTCGCAGACCTTCACTCCACATCAACTGCGTGTTGCATCCAATCGCTCCTCCCCATTATTTGCACCAAGCTTTGAATACATAAAATTCCCTGCTCCTCCCACCCCTATAAAGAAATCCATCCCACACACCTCCACCTCTTCCTCCATGCACTTCCAACTCCCTCTTCATGGCCCATGCCCCCTTCCTCCCTTACCTTGTTGCCTTCTCTACCATGTGTTTCCCTCTTCCATGCTTGATGCTTGTTGTGTTGTCCTCCACCTCCTCCCACACTTATACGCTGCCTACCACACTCCACCATCCACCTGCGCCACTCTAGCCGTCTTCCAAACTTGATGCGCCTTCCCTTTGTTTCATGTTTCTCCCCATCTCTTGCATTTCGTGTCCTCTCCCTTCCATCCACCAACACGCCATCTCCTTCATCATTCCGCTACAACGCTCCTCCTACTCAGCCCTAATCCCTAATTCCACGCTATTTTTTTTATAATATTGCATTATAATATTTCAAAATTTCAATACTATTAATAATAATTATTCTTATTTTAACATTGTTAAAAATAATAATATTATTANATATATATATATATATATATATATATATATATAATTAAACATAATACTAACCTTCTTACCTCGAAAGCCAAAAATTCCTTTGTACAACATCCATGGCATCTTATAGTGAAGAATTCATGAATCTCCTTGAGAAAATCCATAAAGTCAGATGAAATAGACAAATCTATTGACGAAACATTTAAAGGAAATGAATATGGATGTGAAAATAGCGTAGAAAAAGTCACCCAAGCTGATGTAAAAGATGAAGATACAACAGACCATTATGTCATCCTAGATGAGAGTAATGGCTTCAATCATGATGATATGCAAGACAAAGATATAATATACCCTAGTAATGAAGAAAATGACAATGAAATTTTTGACAAGGAGAAAGATGATCCTTACCAAGATTGTGGTAAGAGGCAAGCCGATGTTGCTAACAATAGTGATGATCAATGCATTGACAATAATATCACAATAACAAATGCATGAAGGAAATATGTCATCAAAAGGATTGTTATAAATAACATCAATGAAAACAACTATAATATCTATCAGACACAAGATAAGACTGGTGTTCTTCTGATCATTATAAGCACAAATAACACGTTCAAGGGAATTGACACACAATATGCTGGGAATGAAAACACAAAAATAGTTAATTTCGTCATTTATGTCGATTATGTTGAGTTGACGAAAAAAATAACTAAAATACACGAGTGACAAAAGCGTAAACAAAACTTCACCAAGTTCATACGTCTTAATGCAAATGCCAAGACAAAAGAGTCAAAATGAGGCAATGGTCGTAATCAAAATTGCATATCTCAAGTCATCAGTTCGACACAGAGCTAGAATAAAAGACGACATGAGAAAACTCAGGTTTGAGGACAAAGATTTCCTAAGGGGAAGGCAATGTCACAAACATAAGTAAAATAATAAATAAAATACAAACTAATAATTATCATTATCATTATTCTAAGAGGACACGACTCCTTTCAAAATGGTGCATAATAATATATAAAAGAGGCCCTCAATGTAATATTAATCATCTTTATTCAATTATTATTCAATATGTATTATTTATGAAGATGGATCTCTTCTTTATTTGGATACTGATTCTCCCATAAAATCGGATATTGTGTTACATTTGATATGTGATGATAGATGTGTATGTTAGATGATGTTTGTCATACGTGTGCAACGGTGATGTTAGACGATGTTTATGTTTGTTAGGTGGTCATGATTATGATGATGAAGGTACATTACATGATGTTAGGTGATGGTGGTGGTGGTTATTGATTTGCTGATCACATTGTAATATTTTTTATTGTACTTTTCTTTTATGAACTAAATGGATTGTCAAATTATTTGATGATATTTATCTTCATGTGTATGGTGGTTTTGTTTATGTCGACGGATATGATTCATGTATGTGATGCAATTTTATTTATTTATTTAGGTATTTATGTGGGTGTCTTTTATATTAGCTATAATTATAAATTGTGCACAATCTCATTGATAATTGCAAGTTACAATCTCATCTATAATTACAATTTACAATCATTATTACAAGTTCACAACTACAAATTACCTTACAATTACAATTACAATAAGAAATTTCTAATTAGATTTACAAATTACAAATTGGATAATTACAACTACTAATTTAAATCACAAATTTCAATTACAATTACAATCATAACTTGCAAATTACAATTAAAAAAATGCACTTACGTTTACAAATTACAAAATAATTTACGAATTTGCAAAATTACAATTAAAAAATACGAACTTGCAATTTTACAAATTTCCTTCAATTACAAGTGTCTCACCATACTCTTACAATTACAATTTTGCCATAACAAGATACATAGGACAATAATAAATGGAAACACCAAGTTCATAGTGCTTTTGGTAAGGAGAAAGAGAAACTAATATATAAATCTAAGTAAAGTTTATGATTACATTATTAATAGGGAAAATTTTAAGGATCAATAATTTTCTTAAAGTGTAGAAACCTTGGTGAATCTTATTAATTCATAAATTTGCACCCCTAAAATGTTTGGGGATTATTTTTAAAGAAAAATCAAATTTCTAAGTACTTTATATAGTTTTTGAACAACTTGTAGCAATTTGTAGAGTTAAAAAAGTATCCCATGGAATTTGGGCGAATCAATTTAGAAAAAAAATGAAGATTGACGAATCTTTTTTGGGAAAAGGCATTGAAAAATAGCCCATGGGATAAATTTTTCCCGTAAAATCTTCCTTGTTTATTAAATGTATGCCATGTGGAAAGGAAATTATGTTATTTATTTGCCTCCTTTTTATCACAAATTTTACAAAATCAATAATCCTAATCTATTGTTTTTTTGTTAGATTATTGAGTAGCTTCATTATGGAGGTTATGAGTCCCATTGGTTCTAATTTTGGGAGTATTAAATTATTCTTTATACACATAAAATTGGAAAAATAGTATTGATCATTAAATTTAGGATCTATAAAATCTTTTTAGTATCCATGTTCCTTTTATTAATAATTTCACTATTGTCCTTCAATTTTAAATGACACTAGTACATATGGCTTAAAATATCCATGAAATATTACCACAAATAAGTTTAAATCGAAATTTTCATGGATAAACAAAAAAAATGAAAAAAAATGTTATCGCCCTCAATAATCGTCGCTATAGCGACAATAGTTTGTTGGAATAGCGACGCAATCACATCGTTCGTCGCTATAGAGACGATTAACGAGGGCCAAAACATAAACAATCATCATAGTAATGGTCATTGACTTTTTGTTATTGTTGAAATTTGTTCATTGTGCATTTTTTCCGGAACTATTGTGATCATTGATCTATAAATACATGTTATTAAGACACATTTTAACAAACTATTAGCTAAAATTGCAATCATTTTTCAATTGATTGTTCGATCTGTGATTTGAAGAGTCTGGTACTCGTTTAACACGTCGAATTTGTGATCTCGTTGGGTTTCCAGGTTAGTATTTTTAAATTCATGGTCTCCTTTAATGTGTAGGGTCATACATAAAGTGAGTTGATTATTCAATATTTTCTCCTCAATACTAATGCATATACAGATTTGTCGCTTAGAATTTGATAGATACACATGAATATCTATTTTTAAAGACCATAGAGAGACATTTACTAATTATATTTTTCACTTTCTATGTCATGTCCTTTAATTTCCTATCTCCTTGAATATATATATATATATTGTATTCCATTTACTTATATATTGATTGAGTTTTTTGGTTCTTATAGGTATTAGAATGTCAAATAAATATACTTGGGAAGAAAATAATAAGAGGTATGTTGAGTTTAAGGCAACATTGGAGGCGAAGGGTGATGGAAAGTGTTATTGCCCTTGCAATGATTGCAGGGGTTTGTGAACGAAAAGGATTTTAAGAACAACAACTAAAAAACATTGTAAGAAGAAGGGGCATGCTAAAGGGGGGTATGAATATCATCCCTTGGTAAGATGTTATTCATTACATAATGTACTTCTTGTAATATTACTGATCATGTATTCACAATTTTTTTTATCATTTTAAATATACGTGTTGTATATTATACACTAATGTTATTACATTGTTTGTAAATATGAAGACAATACCCCCTAAATGTCGACCGCCAGAGAGATATTTGCCACATAATAGTAGAAATACTAGATTACAAGGTAGGAACATGGAGATCAGAATATTGAAGATCAAGTTCTTAATTATGATCCTATGGATGAAGATGGTGTTATTGATACAATTGGCGAATATGGGATAAATAGATTGCTCCAAGACACATTTGCTCCATTGGATCATGAGGAAAACCTCCATGATATTCATGATGTTCCCTTACTCGAGAAGTCTCAAGAACCTCTTTATGAAGGCTTAACAACAAATATTCTATATACTATATTGTTGTTGGTGAACTTGAAGGTTTTGAATGGTTTATCAAACACTTGTTTCACACAACTCATAAGGTATGTAAAGTTGAATTTTTTCCTCTATTTTTAGTGTTAATTAATTCATAAATTAGGGATATGGAATATTTATGACTTATATTGTTTACATTTCATTTTTCTTGTCATTGTTGTAGACTGTTGGGTGAATTTCTATTACCACCATCAAATAATTTACCACACACATGTCGAGAGGTATTCTTGATTATGACATAAATTGGAATGGAGTATCAAGCTATTGATCCATGTCCTAATTATCATATTATATATTATGGACAATATGCATCATAAAACAAATGCCCAAAATGTGAAATTAGTAGATATCGAACCGATCAAGTAACAAAAAAGGTTCCTCACAAAGTTCTTTGTTATATTCCCATAATTCCACATTTCCAACGACTATTAGGTGCTAAACTATAGCACATTTTATGGATTACCATGCAAGAACATAAGTGAAGATGGTGTTCTTCAAATGCACGTAGATGGGTCTGCGTCGAAGAGCATCAAAGAAAATCAACCAATTTTTAAAGACGAACCTCGTAATGCTAGACTTTCATTGGCAGTTGAGGGTTTCAATCCATTTGGAGAGCTTTGTTCTACTTACTCAGTGTGTCTTATTTTTGTCATAAACAATAACCTTCCTCCTTGGATGTCTATAAAGAGAGAGCACACAATGTTGGCAATGATTTTTCCTGGTATTTTTTTGAAAGTAATTATATTATTTCATTAATTACTTTGTTTAATTGTTGCATGAGAACACCTTTTATATAGTGGGACACATATTAAAATAGCATTGTATGCTCAATGATCAATTAGGTAAAACTAGTACAAAATGAGGAATTAGTGACTACATAGCTAACAAATCTAGTCACCACAAGTTTTTCAAGTGATTTACTAGTAAATATGAGCAATTTTGATTGACCCAACTATAAATGACTAAATTTAACGACTAATTTAGTCACGAGTTAACAAATATGACTAGATAATAAGTGATAGAGTTAAAAATGACTAATGCAAATGACCAATTTAGTCACCACATAAAAAATGACTAGCTAGAAAAATATGAATTAGTCATTTATGTTAGTCATTTTTAATTGTGTCATGGAAATTGCAATTGTGATAATGAAGTGTAAATTTTCTAAACTGTCTACCATCTATCTCCGACCATGTGTAGGTTAACAATTATGAATCCAAAATGGAATATGAGGGGTTAGGAATATCTAGTGTGTTTCCCAGGTGGTCAGGATAGTGTTAGGGTTTTATGGATTATTGCAGATGATGTGCTAATTTAGACGTTCATATTGCTTGCCAGATATTATATATTTGGGATCACAAATCCCAGATGATATATATGTTGGAAAATTATTTTTATGTAATGGTGCAATGCACCTCGATATTCATAGATCCAACAAAGCAATTGCACAAAATTTCTCTTGACCATATTTATCCCTACTACACTATTAGAGCAAATTGTTAAGTGCCAAAGGAAAATTAGGTTCCTACAATTACAAATTAGGTAGACCGAGTACCATATCGATACCTAGAAGCATCATAGGCAGTTGTTGATCCTTCAATGTAAGAGTCTCAAGTCCCATACTGAGGTGCTTTTCTAACTTCAATATAGCTATCATGATCTGTGACCATTGAACTAGTTACACCAGTCGACGTAGCTTCACCAGGATCAGTTCCTTTAAACATCGTAGTAGTTGATCCATTAATTGAACTAGTGGAAGCACCAAGAACAATATTTTAACCAATCGAAGACTCAATCATAAATTGGGGTGCTGACCCAGAACTAGTCTCAGACCCATATGCAGTAAAGGTAGAGGCCCGATCCCATCTCAGAGTTTCAAGTGAATATTTTTATTCCTAGACCTCTTACAGGCCTGACCTCATAGAATATGATACGTATAATGCAGTGATGACCTCTCCTTATCACTATCACATTAAACCTTCTTTTTGCATTAGTGGGCAAGTAAATTTTGCATCTGATGTCATCACCCACTTGATTCACGATGTACACAACTCTTCTAGGCCAACGTCGTCGATCCAAGTTTATTATATATACTACTATAACAAAAATACCATTAAAACAAATATTATATAATAAAACAAATATTAAATTTATAAAACACAAATTAATTATATTTTATGTTAATCCTATTTTATAAAAAGTAAACAAGTTTTATAATAATTATTAAAAATATAATCTAAAACAAATTAACATAATTTATATAATAATAATAAAAATAAAACACATATATGAAAATATAACTTCCAAAACAAAAACTTTATATGCAAATGCAGCTCTTGACCCAACAACTCTCGACCTACCTTTGTTTGACGACATTCATGGCCTATTTTCCTAGACCCATGGAGATTTCATCTTCCAATTCCATCAATTCCATGGATGAATACTCAACTAGCCTGTTGGTGCAAAATAACCTGTCCAAGCAGACTGTTGGCGCCAAATATTTTGCTTTGGCTGGAGGCGAGGAGGGTTTGGTGGGTTATGAGGGGAAAGTAGTGTGAATTGGGTGGCATTTTTTGTCATTTATCAGGCCACATTCAATACCCGTTGAGGATATTGTGATGGATATTCACCAGTGTTGAATTATTTTATTCCCATCACTACCATGGATAAAACAACATTCGAGAGAACCTAGAGGCTCTTGAAGAGGCGGGCTACAAATTCTACAGCTCTAGAGTCAAAATCATCTTCTTCCCTTACAAAATGGCAGGTAATTTTCTTGGTTTAGTGTGAATTGAAAACTTTTTCTTGATAATATTGGTTATAATATTGAAGCATAGGTAGCTAGGTTAAAATCGTTGGTAAGTTTCTTGGTTTACTATGAATTTTTAACTTTTTCCTGATAATATTGGCTATAATATTGAAGCTTAGGTAGGTAGGTTAAAATCACAAGTAATTTCTTGGTTTATTGTGAGTTTTTTAACTTTTTCCTGATAATATTGGTTATAATACTGAAGCTTAGGTAGGTCAGTTAAAATCGCAGGTAAGTTTCTTAGTTTATTGTGAATTTTTAACATTTCCTTGATAATATTGGTTATAATATTGAAGCATAGGTAGGTAGGCAGGATTTTTTGAAAATGCTAAAGTGAAGGTAGTGTAATGTTATTCCATCCTGGAACAAGTTAACAAATGTCAATGGAAAGAAACTCAGTTTCTTGATCTTCTCTTCAATCCTCAATCTCATTAGTCTTGTGTTGCATTCATCTGTTTCAGTTCTTATTCCCATTCGTAGTTTACCAGACCGGTCTCAACTAGTCCTTATAGTATGGTTTGAACAAGTCCTTACTAGTCTAATTCATACTATAGGAGTTCAATGGTCCATACAAACCATCAAATTAGCTTTCATGAGATGTTGCATATTTGTTTCCTTTCATTTTAGTGCCCGCTACCCACAATTTGTCTCTTCATAACCCTTGCATAAACTGGTCGCTTGGTTCACTGACCTGGACTTAGAGCTTTGGATAACCTTCCTGAATGTTTTAGGCAAGGTTTATTCCATCCATAATATGAAATGATGGTTTATTACATTCCGACACTAATCCATTTATGTGATGGATGATGTGAATGGACATCTCTCTCAGATGCAATGAATTATATATAATATGTCTTTGGATGGATGTTGTTGACCCAAACAACCAACATAGAAACATGGGATACTATTTACTTCAGGATGGATAGAAGATTGACTGTAAATGTACTTTTATGTCTTTGGATAGTATCTCCCCCTCTCTCATCTTAATTATATCAATGAATAACTAGTCTTTCTCACTCTATATCTCTTTCGCTCTCATCTTAACAATAGAGTATTTTGCATTAAAGGAGGATTAGTTTGTTCAATCCAGATCTAGTGATAGCATTCCTCATGCTTGATGGTTATATGAATGTATACAATGGAATGGATACAATAGTTTATTATTCTCCTTATTCCTTCAAAATATTTATTTGATCCAATGGTTGTCGTGTTTACACTCCATAGCTAGTTATATCATGTAGCTTGTGATAGAGGGGTGGATTCCATAGCTAGTTAGAACATATGAAAATATTTACCTGGGTTGATGTTAGTATGTCAATCCCATGGTGTGTTCCATCCTGAGTGTGTGTAGTTCATAGTGCATACGTTTACCATTGAATGGGAAACATATAAAACATGAAAATTCCTAAAATATGCTAAGTACTCGTCACTTTGTACATTAGTAGTTTAGGATGTTTTGCTCCCATGGTAATCAGTACGTCAACCATTGGATCTATGATGGGTTAACCCATCCCCTTTTGAGGATGGTAGCCAGCCATCAAACATTATATTATTTTTTTAGAAATGGTCTTCTCTGTACCATTTTGCTATTTTAAGGGACCTTTGTCTTCCCATTTATTAACATTGATGTTTATTAGTTGTTTGCTTCTCTCAAACCCACAATATAGTGCATTAATAGTTTATGTAGCTCTCTTTTTGGTTGCATAATGAATCCAACATTGATGGTTTAGATTGAATTGGACTAGTCACCATAGTGAGTACAACTGTATGACTTAGTTGGGTGTTTTAAAATTTAAAATGTTTGTTTTATAATTTAATTTTAAATGATTGTTTTATTTTAATGTTTTTGTGTTTTTTGGCATGTTGGAAGAATGTTGAGGTTTCCATCATGGCCTACATTCCCATAGGTCGTCCCCTGTGTTTGCCTACAAGCCTATAGGCCATGATGGCAGCTAACACACGCTGCCAAAAGGCCAAAAAACACGCACACACAAAAATTGAAAAAATAATAATAATTTATTTATGTTTATTTTATTTTTTGAGTGTTTTTGGTCCTTTTGGTAGCTTGTGGAGGCTACCATCATGACCTACTAGCCTGTAGGTTGCCCCCTATATTTTCCTTTATGTGTAGAGGAAAACCAACTTGTAGGTTGGTCATTACTGTCATCTCATTGTCATTGTTCATGTCATCAACTCGATCTGCTAAAGGTCATCATCATATGACCATGTCTTCAAAGATATGTCAATCATGTAGGGTCTTCTCATGTCCATCAACTTATCCACAATATGATTTCCAGCATGGATTTGTCACATTACTAACTTGATTACAGACTTGAACTAGGTGGAAAACAGTCGATGCCCTAGTCTAGCTTCTGCAAGTATGTAGCAACTCTACTAAAGGTTATATATTCATCGTAAAAATTCGACTACTACTTGTATCCACATAAAAAAGGATCAACACATCAATGTTGTATTAACACAATGGAAAATAACTTCAATAACTGTCTGTTGCTTGGATCCTTCAATGTACTGTAGCCACCAAAATCAAACTCAAGACTAAAAAAACTTTAACTATCTTTGTTGCAAATGTAGATCAATACTGTAGCTGCCTCAGTGACTGTACACCTAAAATCAAAGATGAAGATTAAAATTCCACTACAGCTTCCTTAGTCCATTAGGTTCACAAAAAACCAGAGATTTGACACACTTGAACTTATACACAGTTGTTGTCCTTAAGTCATGTGTCAATCACCTTCCTCTGTTGTTATATACCCAATTTCTAAGAGATCTCTTTACCACACAAAAAAAACTTCTTATGGTCCTTGCTACGGTTATCTTTCATAGAGATTAGAGCTTGATTTCATATTGTGGCTGCCTCATAATATTCCTATGGTTTCTACTGTTCTAGTGGAAAGACCCAAATTTTAGAGGTTAAACACTTGAAAAAACTTCATAAATTAGACTTGTTGTTGTCCTCTTATCCACCCAAATTCAAAGATGATATTAAGCACTTTTTCTTCCATTATGAAATGAGGTGAATTTCCTTCTATTTATACACATTTTTTCATAAATTTACTGAGCTGACTACATTAACATATGTGCAAGGGTTTTAAGAACAATCTTCCAAGTACAAGGTTCCAAGATCCATGCTTCGGTGATCATTATCATATTGATATAACATGAGAAATGTCACTATATACATGGTTTATAGTATCATGTACAAGTGCAAGTGGACTCATCTCATGTCAAAGGGTTCCATGACCTTATCAAGCCACAAATAAACATTCTACCCATAAATGACCACAGACTAGGTCATTTGGACCACTTGGCTTTCCAATTCCTAGACCATGGCTCCAATACCCAAACTGCCATGTTGTTATTGCCATATGAGATAAATAAAGTCTACAAATATAGTCAAATAGGTAGTTGTAGGGAAGAGAGAGAAAAATACATTCTACAAATACAGTCAAATACAGACCTCGAGGTATTAATCAAAATAGTTTAGAAATGAGGATGAAATTTCATTCTCATTGTTGCAATAAATGACATTCTTTTAGGAAAATCATACATCAAGAAAATAGAAACTCCTTTCAAATGTGCAGAGGTAGCCTTAACCCACACTCTAGCACGTCCATCAGACTGTGACACACTTCCATACATAGTAGTAGCCTCAAGGAGGATGAAAAGGAGCTCAAGAAACCTCTATAAAGTCTAAACAGGCTCGACATACTGCAATATGATGAACAAGAACCACAAGAGCCCTAGTAAAGGTCATTGTAGGCACTAACAAAAACAAACTCATAGAAAAGACCTCAAAACAGTTAGCAGACCACAAATCCTGTCAAGGAAGCCCAAGTAACAATCACGATTCACTTTAGTAGACTTAGCAAAGGTCACAACCCATCTTAGCAGCCCAAAAAAGGCCATGACTTAGTCCAAAAATATCACACAGGTCACGAATATCCAAACAACCCATAAAGGTCATGGTTCTTTCCAAAAAACCCACTGAGATCATGGTTCTATCCTAGCAAAGGCCACTATTCAGTCCAAGGCAGCCCACAAGATCACACCTCAAATATACTAGCAACCTCAAAGGTGGTCATAGTTCAACATAGTGGGAAGACAACCATTTCACTCACAAGACCAAGGTGTACCATTAAGGTGGGGAAATAACAATTTTTGTCTTAGTTTCCTCAACACATTTATTTGTTGTAGCCATGTCCTATTCAATTCTTTTCTATGTGTTGGTCAAGCCACATCTAATGAGTATGGGCTTCATATTCCTTTGCAGAATGTGTTGGGAATCCTTGGGGTTTTGTGCAACAATTTAAGGAGAAATCAAGGAAAATTGCATAGTTATGGATTTCATAGTCCACCAGCCTCACCTACTAAACAAAACCTTTCAAATTGTCAGCCTTATGCACATGCACTTCACTCCCTCTAAATCCGGATCTGATTATTATATTGCTGCATCAGAATTTGAAAATGATTTACGATTAATGTTGATCCTTTATTTTTTTTCTCTATGAATTTGGTTTTGATGCATTTCAATTAAAGACAAGATATATGAAAATAGTGGAAAAAAGAGTTAACATATCGATTTCATAATTGAATGCAGAAAATTGAAGATGAGTCAACACCCAATTTCGACAACTGCTGAATACCATGCATATGACGAGAGAATAGCCAATGCAAAGAGCTTTCTTAAATATGCATGCCCATGTAATCATTGTTGTGGTGGGAATATGAGAAAAATACAAGTGATTTATGAACATATGATAAAATTTAATCATACAGGGATTAGCCCTTTCCCTCAAAATTATTATCCAGACAGGTTACAATTGCATAGCATGAGAGAAGTAGAGGTGCCAAACATAAACGAAGAGGCAACAAACACAGATGGAGACTTCAGAACCTTAGATGAAGGTATTGAAGTTCATAGAATGTTGAATAAGGGATTCAAGGATGATTGGCAGAAGTTGATGGAGGATGCTTCAAAACATGCGTATGGTACTTGCAAGTTCAGTCATTTAACAACAATTCTTGTACTTATTAACTTGCAAACAATGCATGGTTGGACAAATGAGAGTGTTGACGATTTATTGGAATTTTTACATGAGTTGTTACCGCATAACTCCACATTGCCAAAAAAATAGAGAGAATGTAAAACACAAATCAGTAAGCTAGGATTAGGGTACAAAAACATCCACACATATGTGAATGGTTGCGTATTATTTCACAAAAATATTACAAGTGAGACAGAATGTCCTAAATGTAAAGAAGGGAGGTATAAACTAGGGTTGAAATCAAATTCATCTCCTAGAAAGGTTCTTTGAAACTTTCCACTAATCCCATGGTTGATTTGAATGTATAGATGTCAAGACATTGTTGAGCTTATGCAATGGCATGCCCAACATAATAGCACTGATGGAAAGCAACAATTTGTGGCAGATTCTAAGATGTGGATAGAATTCGACAACAGATGGCCTGATTTCTCCCAAGATCCTTGTAATATGAAGCTTGGTTTAGATCTAGATGGTGTGAACCCATTCTCATATCAGAGTACTAAATGGTCAACTTGGCTAGGGTTTTTAATAAATTGTAACTTTCCTCCATGGTTAGAAACCAAACCATTCTTATTGATGTTGTCATTAATTATACGAGGAAAGAAAAGTGTGACTTCAGATACAATTGATGTGTATTTAGAGCCATTATTTGATGAGCTAGCAGAATTGTGGAAAAGAATTGAATCAATTCAAATTTTAATGGATGGTCATTCTATCCAATTCACTTTGAGAGCTTCTTTATTGTCTATGATACATGATCTTACTGCGTATGGCACATTAACTAGTCTAAATGTTCATGGATACCATGGATGTCCAGCTTGCATGTTTAAGGATTTTGTGAGACACTCACGTAGTTTGCGTAAGTGCATTTATTGTGGACATCGTGCCTACCTTAAAATGGAGCATCCATATTGTCGACAAAAGTCATGTTTCAATGGCCAAGAAGAGAATCGTGAAGCACCATTGGCAATAACAAGTGATTACATTATTAAGAATGGAGAAAAAAGAATGTAGTTTATTAAGGATGGTGGAATTTTTGGTAGTAAAAATGATCAACTTAATTATAGTTGTAACAGGGTTTTCCTCCCAGTTATGTGCAAAAGCACCAGCCTTATGTCAATGGGACAGTAAGGGAGAGTTTGTGGAAAAAGATATAGCAATAAACAATATCGATAACACAAAGAAAATAAACATATATGGCTAAACTAAATAAACAACAAATACACGAAAATTATACCTTTTTTCTTGTCAAAATGGGCCACCGTGGTCATTTCAGAAATTGTTCGCCTCTCCATAGGTTGGTTCTCCAGGTGGGTATGGAGAATGTCTCGACGTGCTAAGTGGGAATGGTAGGAAAACGGGATGATGGAAAAATGGGTATGAATACTTGAGAGCAAAAGGTGTCTCACTGTACTCACAGAATAAAATAATGGGAAAAAGGTGTAAGAATCTTTTGGGAGAGACCTTCACACTATTTTTAGAATATGTTTCTAGGGGTTTTTGACATTTTCTCTCTTTTAGGGTTTTGGAACCCTATTTAGGGTTTTTGCACCCTTTTTAGGGTTTTTAGGCCCTTTTAGGGTTTTTAGGCCCTTTTTGGGTTTTTTGACCCTTTTGGGGTTTTTTTACCCTTTTTTGGGAGAGAATGACGGTAAACCATAGGAAATATTAATGTTTTGGACTGGAAACACAATTGTGAAGGTCAAAAGTAAGGGAATATGATAGGAATACGATGTATGTATGTGGTTTAGACCATGCATAGCTAGATGAGCAATTTTTTGTGTTAACATATTTCCCCCTAATGTGTGAGGGCAGGAGCTCATCGTATGGCCGAAGGACATCATAGGATCATGGGAATAGTGGAGAGACTGGAGAGACTTGCGAAGAAGTGGAGCTTCCTCGTTTGAACCACAATAGATTTTGGTTTTTTATTAATATTCCCAACAATGGGTGAGATACATATAATGTGTGACATGTTTATGGATGAGGCGGGCATACACATGCTCGTAACAATGTCAAAAGAATAAATAATGGGCTCAAAAATATGGGAGTCAATCAATACATATACAACTGATGTTACATAATGGTGGCCTTGAGAGGAGTTTGAAAAACAATGTTGATCTGATACATAAGAGCCATGGTATTTTGAATACAATGTTGATCTGAAGAACTGATACATAGGAATAATGGCATTCTCATGGAATGCAATATATTCACACCTGATACTTTGTTGGATCTAGAAGTGTACATAACTGGAGGGACTCAATGATGGAGAGTCAGAATCTATGTGGTACCATATGCCACATCAAGTATTGGAGATATGTGGAAGCACTGTACTGGGGGCTTTCAAACACTGTTGCTAATGCAACCCATAAATCTCAAGGGACATGAAATTGCATGGGTCCAATATTAGACTCACAAATGTGCTAGAGCCAGGTGACAACTAGGGTCTTTGACTAAATAATGAATGGACCAATACCTTGTGCAAATCTCAACGGTGCAATGAAGGAGCTGAAGTTGAGCATGTGAAACAAAACCATCCTGAGAGGCACTAATGACTCCTCTCAAGTGGTCCAAGGAACTCATCAATGAGGTGGATGAAACTGGGATACATGGACCTTTGGGTCTATCCTATGGAATAGATGTGTTGATGTCGATAGAGGGATACCTACAACTAGCCAAGGAAATGATGTGTACTTGACTAGAAGCACGAGGGGGGTAACCACAAATGTGGAATTAATCTGGGGACTGGCATACTGAATGGGGAAACATGGGAAGGGAAATGTGGGGGACTCAAAATTACTTTGTTCAAAGTATGATGATAGGGATGACCTGGAAGCAAATGAAACTGAATCATGGATATGGATCATAGCTGTAATACTGGGAATGTAACTGCAAATGGGAAATACTGAGGGAGGTAACTGGACTATTGATGTCCAGGGGATCCAAGGAAGACTCATCACATAATACTCTAAACAAAGGCAACCTAATGGGGGAAAGATGGTGACTGTGATATATGGGGTGGTTCTTAAAGACACTGTTATGACACGATCTTGTGGATTTTTAGCGAGCCCGAGAAACTAAATGCTCGATGGTGTTTTCATTTTTAGAGAGTCTAAAAACAGGAAGAAGACTCCATTGTGGTCTCTTTTTCATATGTAGTCTCCTTAGCCCGAAAAAGGATAAAAGTGTACAAAGGAGAGCTCTCCCAACCTTTGCGGAAGGAATACTTATTTACCATTGGTAGTCCAATCAGGCCGAAAAAGGTTAAACCTATACTGACTGGACGGTCATTCGAATACTTTTACGAGCATGAATGAAACCAAGTTTGCTCGGCAATATTTTCTTGATGGGAAGGCTGGAAAAGAGATTAAAGACAACCTATAATGAGTTTTTTCATAAAGTGTGGTCCTAGTGTCCAAGAAAACATAAAAGGATACAAAGGGAAACGTTCCTGGCTTGAATGTGCCAAGGTGGTCCTTTTCTTATCATAGTCCATATAGTCCGAAAAAGGAGATAAACAAGGTGACATAGATGCCCTTTAAAATACTTTAAGGAGCGTGAAAGGAAGCAAGCGTGCTCGACAATATTTTCATTCTTTTAGGAGTCAGAAAAAATCTTAACCGAAACTCTATAATGGTCAATCAAGCAAGGGGGAAGTGTTTGATGTATGGAAAGAGGTTATGTTATGAACATGGTTGATGAGCATAAATGTAGAAAACTGGTGGGCCCCCCTTGTAAGATGATGGATGTTGGTACAAAATGACCAACTTTGTAATATGGATGGAGTGAGTGGCTCATGAACATGCCAATGCATACAAGGGGAGATTCACATGATGGCATGCAAACCAAGTTGGATTCTAGGAAATGGCGTGAAAAAGCATAGTGAGAGCATGAGACAAGGGTCTTGTCAAAAGATAGAGGACGGAAAACCTGAACCCGATGGTGAAAACAACGTCTCAAATGGACTTTCGATGACTTTGTGGTGCATGAAAGCAAAATAGACCCCATGGAGGCCTATAAACATGGGGGGGAACATGACATGTGTCATTGTTACTATTCATTGTTGATTTGGAGTGGAGGACTCCAGAGCTCATTTGTTCATTTCTTTCATTTCGACCGACGGTTGCCAGATTCATGACTTCTAGGTAAGATCTCTCACCAAACCTGTCATTTTCACTGGTTTACTTTTGGTTTTTCCTCATCCTGGGGCTTCTGCCAAGTTGAAAGGGTTCACGGGGTCGGGTCGTGATTTTCGAGGGAAAAGTTGTGACCTAGGTCACTCTTATTGAGCTAACAGACGCGACCTAGTCGCATCTGTCGAAGAGACAGGTGTGACCCAATTCGCACCTGCTCAGCAGAAAGGAGTGAATCAGTCGCATCTGTTTGGGGTTTCTGCACGACTTAGGTCCCTCAAAAGGGCGAAATAGGTGAGACTTAGACTAGGATGAGGTTTTTTGAGCAAGACTGAGCCTGACAGGGACTGTTTGTATGTGCAGGATTCTGTGGGAGGTATGGAGAAAGTGGGATATTGGTAACTTGTGATGTAATGTCCCCGGTTTCGACCCCGTTTAAATGATGTATGTATACCTAGCGTGGAGCTCAAGGCCAAGGCCCCGCTAGCATATATTCGTATTTTATTTAAAATGGCAAAGCATAGGACCTGATGTCACCCATGTGCTATTTAGCCATGGAACATTGTAAAAATGATGTAAATAAACATCAAGCAATAAAATACTAAAACTGACTATGGAGGCAACGAATGAGAATGGGCCATGTGTATCCACTAGGGAGAGGTGAAGGGGTTGTGGGATTGAACCATAAGCTACCATATGTCATTGTGATAACCCATTTGACTTTCCTTGTTGACATTTAATTCTGTTGTAAGGAAGTGGTTGAAGAAAACAATCCATGGCTTTAAGGGAGCATGGGCAGCCCAGAAATTCGTATGGCAGAGTATGGGCTCTGTTTTATTGTACCACAAGTCACTCTACCTCTTGGGGATTGCTTCTTCCTCATCCCCATTCCATTGTGGAAGGACCCAGCATCATTTTCCATCCAAAAACGAGTTCCTAGCAGGGTGAAAAACCAGAAATCGCGACTGTGCAAAAAACCCACGTTTTGAAGAGCCAAAAATGCCCAGATTTGGTATTGGACAGTGAAATCCAATGGGGAATCCATAGGTATGAACCTTAGGGCGAATTTGGGAGCCTTAGCTACCCCGAAATCCATGGAAAAACCCAGTTTTTGCAGCCCAGAAAATCAGTGACGGATTTGAGTTATTCGTTGACAGAGTGGTGAGAAATCCAAGTGTGGATGTTGGAACAGAGGTTTGGTTTGCTTGATAAACCCAGTGAAGGCTGGAATCTCAGGAAGCTAGCAGCTGGACCTTTCTATGCCCATCCTGAAGAGCACCGGAGGAAAGAGTTGCCTGAGGGGCTGTATAGCAGAGAAGGGGACCTTCCTTGTGTTGGATGTGCATGACCATTTGAGTGAACCCATAGCTGTAAGTGATCCCATCTAGTTCCTCCTTAGTGGATACACAGCCCAGCTTGGGGGTGATCTCTCAGCTGAAAGAATAGAGGCTGGACAGAGATCTATGGTTGGGTGGAACGTTGCTCTCACATAGCCAGTTGTTGGACAGTTTCATCTCAAAGATAAGTATTCTCTGTGGTTTTCCTTGTGCGTTAAATTACTCATGTTACTTGGAAGAAATGATTATCTTAAATTAGTTGGTATGATGCTGGTGCATAGCATGAGAATGGAGTTGATTATTATGTGATTGTTTCACTATTCTTCCCGAATGAAATAGGCTGAAGCATCCCCTTCTACTTGTATGTTAATGTGGTTATTCCATTGCGTTTACGAATTGGGTTGTATTAATCCCATGATCCGTAATGTCTTAATTAATGACTGATGTTTACATGTTGAATGAATGCTTAATTGAATGTTGTTGTTTCCGCTGTGAATGAGGATTAAATTGCATCTGTGCATGATGAATAATCCTGTGTGCATATTTTAGTTTAAATCATCTTTCAGCATCCTGTGTTTTGGGCAATTCTTAAGCCTGTACATGTTCATGGGCGGTTAGCCCGGTCTTATTAAGCTGGTAGTCGCGTCCTTTATGCCGGTCGGAGGCATGGGGACGTGACATGTGAGGGAAGGAATTGAGAGATGGGGCAGTGGTGGACACGCTTGCCCGGAGTGGGCTACTGAAGTACTTTCGGGTTCCACTTATGCATACTATGAGACTACTACTGGAGATGCTAGTGATATTTTGGGACCCGAATGCAGAATGCTTTATCATCTAGGGTGAGCTGGTAGAGATCACGCTCTCCGATGTTTATTTTCTAACTGGGCTCCTGATGTTGGGTGTGATCAGCGACACTACGTCAAAGCTCACAGATGGTGTGTCATTGGATGACCTTTGCAAGAGGCACTACTATGCCTCTACTACGGTGCACTCATCGTACATACTGGTGTGTGACATTGAGAGTCTCGTGACTTGTTCTGTGGCAGCGATGGTGTTGCGAATCTTGGGGTCATCTCGACTGCACAAGATATCAGGGGGAAGCTCCATATTGTGGAGCGTGTGTTGGGGGGAACCTACTATGGGTGGGCCCAGATGTAATTGACAGTGGTTCAGCGTTCGTTGAACCATTCCAGGAATGTGGGAGGGGATTTTTGTTTCCCTTCATTTTTGTGCTCTTTCTTCTTTGAACGACTGCTAACCCTACGACCGCACTTGGCAGTGTGGGAGGGAGGGCCTCACGAGCCTCACATGAGGAGGTGGAGCGAGATGATGATTTGGGAGGGAGGAAGCCTAGTGGGATGATTCTTTACTCAGGATATCTTAGCACAATGGAGGCAACTACCAGTCCTCATAAAGGACTACCCATACGTAGGGATGGATGACAGGAGAAATCCGGAGACGCCTCAACCTCTAGGACAAGACTAGGGACTTGATGGTACGTATACATGATTTTTTGTGTGGTTACATTCATATATAGTTTACTAGCTTAGTGGTATCTAGTTTATGTGTTTGACAGACACTGATGACATACTGTGTGTATGTGCAAACATCGTACCACGCCTGCCGGCAGGCTATGAGCGACGAAGGGGTAGGGTGGAAGGGTTAGATCCACCCGTTCACGGGCACTAGAGTACCTTGAACTCCTTCGTGACATAGAGTGTTTGTTAGAGGGGGTCACTGATGACAGATGACAATACTCGGATGATGACCTGATCGTCGCATGTTACCGTGCTCCTCTAGAGTGGATCCCCTTGATGAAGAGGATCACAGTCACTGTCGAGTATGTCCAAGTAGTGGCACAGGGTGATGTGCTGATGGAGGATGAGGAGGGCTCTAGTGAGGAGGAAATAGAGGAGGATACAGACTTTGAGTACCACGAGGAGGCCTCTGATTCTGATTAGTAGCTAGTGGTGTTTCCCCTAGTGCAGTGGTGCACTAGGATTTTGTATGATATGTATGCTCAACCGAGAAAGCTTATGGAGCTTCTCATTTTGTACAGAACACTATGACATGATATATATATTTATGCACATGGATGCACTTTTTATGGTTTTTTATATGAGTCTTTTTATGATGATAATTCCTATATGATGTATATGACATATGTATGCATGATTATATGATGATGCTTGATGCAATTTTATTTCCTATATCCGATGATTAATATGCCACTCTAGAACATCATTAGCCACTTGGTCTACTACACTATTGATATTTCTGGGAATATGCATGAATGTGATGGATTCAAAATGTCTAACCAAATTTTGAGTGCACATGAAATTTCTAAAGAGACAAGGATCGTGTACTTGGTAGTAGTTATTCAACTGGGAGACAAGCAACTGGGATTCTAAGAAGACATCAAGGTGACGAATACCCAAATGGCAGTGACCAGGAGGCCAACAACACCATCATACTCATCCTAGTTGTTGGTAGCAATGCCAACACACATTCCATCGATATGGATCAACCAATGTGATGGGGAATAAATAACCCACACATCTGAGGCGAGATTAGGAGACCATCTACTTGCTTTGTCAGCAAATCCAATGTGTTGATGCAAGGTAAGATCCATCTAGAGCATCCAAGGAAACAAATTGTAATACTCGTGTCAAGAACGGTGTAAAACAAAAATAAAAGCTATAATACAAGTGACTCATGGTGGTGATATCAAGCATAGAACCTCTTGAGGTAGGGCCTGTTGCGGGGATTCTTCAAGAGGTGGTTGTCAGAGTCAGCAAGAATATATGCCCCCTTGCCGAGGCAGTGGTGGATGACATATGGGTCGTACCACATGGATTCAAACTTCTCTTTTCCCAACTTATCATTGGCTTTATCGTAAACAAGGACCAAATTTCCTTCACTAAAGGTGCGAGGGTTGACATGGGAGTCAAAATGTGACTTCGATCGAGTTTTAGGTGCTTCAATTGCTTGGAGGGCAGCACGGCATTCCTCATTGGCTTGTTCAAGCAGAATGAGGCGTTCTTCTAATGGAGAGGTAACGAGGAGGAGATCTATGGTAAGGCAGAGTGATGGAATCTGGAACTCAATGGGAAGTATTGACTCAACATTGTGGACTAAGTGGAATGGGGTAAAGCTGGTGGTGGTTTTTGTTGATGCCCGGTAGTCCAGAGGGAGGAGAAGAGAATATGGTTCCAGTTGGATTGATGGTTTCCCATAACCTGCTGGAACATGGTTTTGAGGATCTTGCTGACAGCCTCAACTTGTCCATTTCCTTGGGGGTAGTATGCAGAGGAGTATTGGTGTTCAAACTTCAACATGGTCGAAATCTTGGTTCAAACCGTGTCTTCAAAGTGACGACCATGGTTTGAGACTATTTGTTGGGGGACACCAAAACGTTTGATAACATGATTGAAAAAGAAACGGGCTACCGTGTCGCCCTTACAATTAAACATGGGCATGGCCTCAACCCATTTAGTGAAATAATTGATGGCCATGATGATATAGTTATGGCCACCGATCAAGGTATGATTATATGTCATGAAGTCAATCGCCCACTTACAGAAGGGACCGATTGTGACCACAGGATGAAACGGTGCGGGATGAGTTCTTAATATTGGAGCAAAGAGCTGACAACGATGGTAGTGTTTAACTTCATGGATGCAATCAACGAAAATGGTGGCCCAAAATAATCGGCACAGAGAATATTCTGGGAGGTAACCAATCCAGAGAGGTGGCCACTGCAAGTTCCACTGTGACAGTCATTGAGGAATTTTTCAGCCTCATCATGGGTGAGGAAACGACGCAATATGGTATCAATTCCCCGACGGTACATGACATACTTAATGAGGAGATAGCGAGTAGCTTGGTGTCAGATGGGTTATTGATCTTCGCGGCTTAAATGGGTCCCAAATTTTTGAGTGCGCAGATATAAGAGGATGCCTCCATACCATGGGTCTTCCGTAGAAATGAAAAATAGGAATTTGTTCGGAAGGTTAATCATGATCGGTGGTGATGCAGATGACAGAGGAAGGTCTATCATTAGGGAAGCTAACGCCAAATATTTGGTTCTCTTGGGGGTGAAAAATTCCAAGTCAAACTCTTGGAGAACAACAATCCACTTGGGAGTGCGACCTTGTATAAGGTGGCGGCTTAAGAGGTACCTCATGGGGTTGGAATCGACCACAACTCTAGTGCAGTTCAAAAGTATATAATAGTGGAGATTTTGAACAAAAAATATGATGGCGAGGGCCATATTCTCTTCGTGTGAATAACATAAAGGGGGACCGGAAAGCTTATGACTGACATAATAGATCACATGCTCTTGATGAGCATTGTCTTCTTGGACCAAAACTCCAGCGATGGAATTTTTTGATGCCAACACATAGAGAATGAAATACTTGGTGAAGTCAGGTGAAGACAACGATGGGGCGGAGGCCAGAAAGGAATCGAAAGCATCTTGTGCATGCTTATCCCAAAAAAATGGAATGTTGGTACAGATTAGTTGTAAGAAATCATGAACTTTTGTCATATAATCTAGAATGAAATGATGAAGGAAGTTGGCCTTGCCTTGGAGACTCTGTAGTTGCTGCAAAGTACATGGTGAGGGAAGATTCAAAATGGCTTGAACCTTGAGAGGGTCGCCCGTGATCCCTTTGTGAGAGATGATAAACCCAAGTAAATGCTTAGCTGGGACACAAAACACACACTTGAGAGGGTTTAAACAAGCATTATATTTGTGGCATCGTAAGAAGACTTGCCGTAAGTAATCTAGATGTTATGAACGCTTTCGAGAGTGAGCCGTGAGGTTGTTGAGGTAGACCAAAATAATGTGGATGAGGTCATGGAAACAATACATCATGGCCCGCTGAAAAGTGGCTCCTGCATTTTTAAGGTTGAATGGCATGAATTGATATGAAAATGTGCCCCAAGGGGTTGTGAAAGTAGTCTTGTACTGGTCCTCTTTTTGGATTTGGATTTGGTTATACTCGGAAGAACCATCCATGAAGGAAAATACTTCATGGCTGCCACAGGCGTCAATGATCTAGTCAATGAATGGAGTGGGGAAATTTTCCTTGGGACATGCGAAGTTCAAATCATAAAAGTCAGTATAGACACAAATGGTACCCTTTTTTATTAATGGGAACATTATTAGAAACCAAAGTGGTATACGCGATGGGGTATATGAAACCTGCTTTACGCAGTTTTTCGATCTCAGCTTTGACTGCAAGAGCCTTTGATGGGTGAATGGGTATTTGTTTCTAGAGAATAGGTGCCACATCCATCCATGTGTTGATATGATGCTTGACAATCGATGGATCCAGCCTAGGAATCTCAGTATAGGACAAAGAAAAAATATCACGGAAATCCTGAAAAAGCGCTTTGTAGGAATCAACTTCTTCAGTGGAGCAAAATGCTCCAAGTGTAATGTCTTCAACTACCTCAGGGTTGGTTTATATGTTAACCTTAATGGTGGGTGAAATTTTAGCCATGTTTCCCTCTTCAAAGGCGTCGAGTGTGGGAATGGGGTTCTTGAACCAAACAACTTTGTTGTGGATGAAGTATTTGGATTCGACTGAGTACTGATCCGATCATGACATAGGTTCCTCAAGAATAAAAATGAGCGATGGTGCATATAATCCCAAGGGTATTTGGGAGTCGAAAGAGCTTCAATAATCTCCTCATCGTTGCTGAAACAATGTGTGGATATATTGGAGGGATCGTCTAGGTATAAGTAGGTGGGAGGGCTAGCAAAACTGGAGATCATCAATATGGTGGTGGTTGTGTTCGAGGATGAAGCCGGAGGGTAGATTTCCTCGATGACAATGATTTAGGACTCATGAGAGTGTTTCTGAAGGTCACGAAGGACTGACCAATAATCGGACAAGTCTGGGAAATGGTGAGAATAGTGGCCATACAACCCACAAATTGCAAAAGGATGGTTGGTCCTCAATGAATTATTCTTGACTGTTGGCGGATCTGGGATGATGACTAATGGAGCACCATCGACTGTATCCATATCATCCATGTGTGTGCGAAGGATAGGTAACTATGGACAATTTTGCATTGCATGACCTTGGATATCGCAAAAAGTGCAAGGTAGAGTCGGACGAGGATCGAATGTTGCTTTGGTGGCCTTGCCCCCAAGCTTCTTTGGGAGAGGAGGGGTAGGTTTGGGAGTGAAAGACTTGTTCAATGGGCTAGGAGGAGGGTGTGACTCCATCTCAATAGGTTGAATGAAAGTAAACACAACCTAGGGTATTGGAGGTGGGGTAGGTGGGTTGAGGTACCGCATAGGAATTACCAATGGGAAATTGGGTAAATTGAGAGTATCCATGACAGGCTTGCGCATGATGCCAGATGGTGGAAAAAGGAAGGGAATCGTGTGGATAGGGAATAAACTCCAATAATTACTGGGTGATAGTGGTTGGGGTTGTGGCTGATGTTGTGATGTGGTAGGGATGGTATTGTATGTGATAGTGCACAAATCCGTTGTATCAGTCAGTGTAGGGGGAGGTGGTAGGGATGGGAAGGTGTCCACCATAGGGGTGTTGGAAAATAAGCATGGGCCCACAACAGATAAGGAAGGAATGGACATGTTGTCAATGGTAGTATCAATGGTAGGAATGACATGTTCCGGTGTGGCCGACCCCTTTGTATCATAGTGAGTCAACTGGTCAACAGTCATGATATTTCCATCATGAGGAAACATCAGGAGTCAAAAGACAGTGGAGGCCACGACCCTCATGGCATACATGTAGCTACGTCTAAGAAGGAGGTTGTAATCAAGTTGGGCATTAACAACCTCAATGTCAATTAAAACCATTTTACCGGCTAACTCAATAGGGACATTCATAAGAATTCCTTTGGCCTTTGTAGAGCGACCATCATAGGTGCAGAGGGAGGTAGTGGAAGGTCAAAGGGTAGGGGACCCGAGTTTCTATCAGACAAAGGTCGACATCACACAGGTAGATGGCCCTTCATCGATAATGCATCGCTATATGACCAAATTTTGAATTGAGAACGGGACTTGGAAGGAGACGGTAGGCAGCATTCTGGGTTCTCCTTGATCCAGATCAAAAGTGATCAAGCTAGAATCAGAGGGATCAATAACACCTAGTGCAGATAACAATGATTTACATTGTGACAAAAAAGTTTTGAGCACTTCTAGATTGGACATGGTTGTAGGTGATTGGGCCAAGTAGTCAACAATGCTATAATTTAGGGAATCTCGAGCAGTCGCGTTGTTTGCGATACAAAGTATAGGAAACCATGGGACTCTAGTTGCCCCATTGGTGGGGGGTAGAGGTAAGTGGAGGGGCATACTAGAAGTGTTAGAGGTAGACATCGTTGATGAGTCAGAAGTTTCTATGGTGGAGCCATATTGGTTGCGTTGAGTCTGGAGGTTGACCTTGGACGACACCATCATGAGGTGGTGGACTCTAGCCTTTGTAGGTGGGGCTGCGACGGGAGCAGGTGGGGCCAAGGGTTGGGTTTCAACCATTCCTTAGTGTGGTAGATGATTTTGGAGAACCATAGGTGGAGGACCTGGTGGCGTTGGGATTAGCTAAGCCTGGGATGACACATTGGCATCAGGTTGAGCGTCATTCTAGAGAAGCTGTCGGACGCGAGACATGTGAGGGAACATATGAGTGTAATGACCGTAGGTGTTGCATATAGCACATGGATGATTGGTCTGCAACTGTGGCTTTTTTCTTGGTTGATTAGGATTCTGGGGGTTCTATACTGATGGGTTGATGCCATTGTTGGTGGGAAGGTTATTATCTTGGTCGCCTCCTTGGGGCTGATTATTACTTTGGTTTCTTCCTCATTTTTTTATGCCCTTCCCTTGTTGTTTGTTGGGGGTGGGTTGGTTAGGAAGGTTTTGCTGAGAGAAAACCTGTCCCGTGGAAACTGGAGGGGATGGGGTTGGAGCCAAAGTGGGTTGCATAGGTGGTGAATAATATACCAGAGGAGCCGGAGGGAATACAAACCTGACCATGTGTCCTGAATGCAACTGTGTTGAACAAGGTAGTCCATGTACATGATGAGTAGGCGCGGGACGTATGTAGGAGGGGGAGGCTCTGGACTGAGCCATCATACGTGAGTAATCGGGGATATAATTGGGTTGGGAAACACTATGGGTGTTACCTAAGTGTGCTGGCATCATGGGAGGTGCCGCATAGAACTGAGGGTGTTGTGTGACAGATCCGATAACTCCATCCATAGTGTGGGATGCCCTTGGCGTATCATGGCAGGTGGTGCCGACATGAGGAGCATTGGGTATGACGGTATACAAGTACCTGGACTGGGAATAGATCAAGTCGAACTGCTAATCCTTTAATATGGCCTCCTCCTTAGATTTGGGTCACTCAAAGGCAATGTCCTTGGCTATGGGTGGGAGTAAGGTCTTCAAAAACCATTCAAGGAAGATCCTATCATCCAATTGGATCTTGCACAAGCTACGTCTACGTCGCCACTCATGGATGTGATCCGTGATGTGGGTGGTTATAGTTTGACAACAAGACAAAAGGATCTCCACTCCCTTGTCATATCAGACAAGAAGTTGGAAGTACTGAAGGAACATGGAGGTAAGCATGGAGAAATCGAGGTAAGAGCCATGAGGCAATTCGATGTACCATTTGGTAGTAAAACCCGTAAGTGTGCATTGGAATAACCTCAATCTGATAGAGTCATCCACATTGTTGTTTGATGAACACCACAAGTGGAACGACATGATATGGTTTTGGGGGTACTTGCCTTCCTTTCCCTCAAACTTTGGGATGTCTGAGGGAAGCTTTGTGGGCATGGGAGGCCAATGTGGTTGATGACTGATGGGTTCATTTGTCAATCTTTTCAAATCTGACAGGTTGAGTCTAGCCATGAAAGGTAGGATAGACCTAGGATTGGATTGGTGGAGACCAGCAATGGTTCCAGTAGTTATAGGAACGTGGGTCCCATGCATGGCTAGGGGTGGATGTGTTTGACTTCCCATAGTAGGGATAGTTGGAATGGATGTGGAAGGGCCATTGCCCCTAGGTATAAACAATGGTATGGTAGGAACTGTGGTAGCTGGTGCAGGGATTCCACTAGTGGGTAGCATACCTACAGCAGCGTGTGCAGTGGTGATGAGACCACTGGCAGGGATACCCATGACTATGGGTGGCAAGGACATAGGTCCACTGCCAACTATCCCTCCATATAAGGGATCAAGATGTGTGCCAGCCACAAGGATAGAGGGTGCAGTGAACAAAGTAGGTTTGGATTGGTAGGAATCTGAATTGGATTCAAAGACTGTGTGTGGCTCTAAAGTTCATGAGTGGAGTTGAGGATGGCTTTGAATGTGGCGGTTCAAAGAACTGAATTGAGGGGTGTGCCCCCTAAGCCAATGGGAATAACGTGGTGGATAAATAATGGCTTATAGTAGTGATAGGAAATGAATGTGGACCCTGGTCTTAATCAACTTCCTAATGGTTCAAAAGGAGTCACTCGACTAGCAAGGTTGTCTGATGGCTTGCGTATTGTGGCAGTTCCACTCACTCCACGGCATAGGTAAAATTGCTAACTGCTTGTCCACAAACGACAACTCTTTGGTTTTCCTCATGGGTGGGAATCTAGTTAATTTGGTGGGGGTTGTTTCCCTTTTCACTTGTAAGGTCCTCTCAATGGACAACTACTTCGGGGTTCTTGTCGTACTCCTCACAATGCGTTTTAGGGTAAAGCCCAAGTACTTCCCACTGTTATGCAGATAAGGCTTATGCCCTGATATGAATGTTATTATGTTAATTGATTATTTTTAATGGCTCTGCTCAGGGTCATGAACCGAGCATGTTCACTTAATGGTGTGTGTGTGTGTGTATCAGTATGTAAAAATTTCCTTCCAAGGAATTTTTCTGCAGGGAACAAGCAATGGGATGTAACAGAAAAGGTTTGGAAAGGAAAAGTAGGTCTAGACAAAGTGTGGGATAAATAGGGGTCTGAAAAAGGTACATAAAAACTGACTGTAAACTGACAGTCACGCCTGTTAGAGGAAAAAACACGATCTGGGTCTCACAAAACAGGGAGGCAGAGGCGATTGAATCAGAAAATAGCCAAGTCGCACCTAACAGAGGAGCAGGTGTGACTGGGTTGCTCAAAAAGGGGTTACATGTGCGATTGGGGTTGTGCTTTCAGCCGAGACAGGCGCGACCGAGCTCTATGAGTCAGGTCACACTTTTCAGGGCTAGGCTCATGACCTAGGTTGCACTTAACAAGCAAAACTGGGCATCTGGGTCATGGATTCTGGCCCGATAAGAGTGACTAGGGATGAAACCAGAAAAAATCAGGAAAACAGGTTCGACAGGGGCTAAGTGGGGCATGAAATAGTGTTGTGAAGGTTCAAATCGGTCATGTGGGGGCCCAATCGATGACAGCTAAAGGTAGAAACTAAAGAAAAACCTACAAAACTAGGATCCGAGAGGATCAACTAGTGGAGTCGCTAAAATTATAACAGGGTTTTCACCCCTATTATGTGCGAAAGCACTAGCCTTATGTCAATGGGACATTAAGGGAGAGTTCATGGAAAAAGATACAGCAATAAACAATATTAGTAACACAAAGAAAATAAACATATATGGCTAAACTAAATAAACAACAAATACACGAAAATTATACCTTCTTTCTTGTCAAAATGGGCCACCATGGCCGTCTCGAAAATGGTTCGCCTCTCCATAGGTTGGTTCTCCAAGTGGGTACGGAGAATTTCTTGACATACTAAGTGGGAATGGTAGGGAAATGGGATGATGGAAAAATGGGTGTGAATACTTAAGAGCAAAAGGTGTCTCACCATACTCATAGAATAAAATAATGGGAAAAAAGGTGTAAGAATATTTTGGGAGAGACATTCACACTGTTTTTATAATATCTTTCTAGGGTTTCTTGACCTTTTCTCTCTTTTAGGGTTTTAAAATCCTATTTAGGGTTTTTGCACCCTTTTTAGGGGTTTTAGCCCTTTTTAGGGGTTTAGGCCCTTTTTGTGTTTTTTGACCCTTTTTTGGGAGAGAATGAGGGTAAACCATGGGAAATAATAATGCTTTGGACTAGAAATACAATTGTGAAGGTTAACCGTAAGGGAAATATGGTAGGAATATGATGTATGTATGTGGTTTAGACCATCTAGAGCTAAGTGAGCAATTTTTTGTGTTAACAATAGTGGTGTAAAAAGATTATGCACATTCTATAAGTTGCCATACTTTAAGCATATATCCATTAGGAATATTGTTCAATTTATGCATACTGAGAAAAACATAGCTTTTTATATTATAGAAACTCTTTTTGGTGCATATGGCACAGTGTCATCATGCCTAGACCTTCAAGAACTAAATATTCGTCGAAATCTTTGGGTTGAAAAATGTGGTGATGGAAAATATAGAAAGCCTATTTCTCCTTATGTGTGGACAAAGGAAGAATGTGCATAGTTCTTAAAGTTGATGTCTTAGACTTGCTTTCCTACTCGATATGTAAGTAGTAATATTAGAATCCAATTTGACAATAATAGCTTAAGAGGCCTCAAGACCCATGACTATCATGTCATAATCGAGGATATTTTACCTATTGTGGTCATATCAAGTTTGGAAAAAGGGCCAAGATTGGAAATTATAAGGTTGGGCCTAATATTGAAGAGAATGAGTTTGCATGTGCTAGATCTTTCAAAATTTTATAATTTGAGGGAAGAGGTTGTTGAAGTCCTTTTCTTATTGGTACGAGAATTTCCACCAACAATATTCAATATTTCTATGCATCTTCTTATGCATCTAGAAAATGAACTAGAGAATTGTGGTCCAATAAGAACGAGATGGATGTATCCTATAGAACAATATATGAAGCTTCTGAAAAAGTTTGTTCCAAATAAGGACAAACCAGAAGGTAGCATGTGTGAGGGATATTTAATGCAAGAGGCCATATGTTTTTACACATAATATATGAAGGATTTTAGTAGTGTCAATCGATGTGTTTGGGATGATGATGAAGATGAGAGAGTTGCACGTGAAGTATTAGAAGGAAATGGAAATCGCTTCAAGCTATCAAATGAGGAAAGAACTTCGATACATGCCTATATTATTCAAAACACATCCACATTCGATAAGTGGCGTAGGGCAATTTTTTTTACATGGTAATTTATATATTTAATTTCATCTAATAGCCAAATTATTATCATTCTTACTATCATGTCTATTCATATTCTATGGAGAGAATACAAAGAAGAGATTCAAACACAGATGCATCCATCTTGAAAGTGTAGACTTCAGGAATTGAATATTGGAGGTGGTTCAACTTTTCCAAAATTTGATGATTGGATTGCTGATGCAATAAATTATGAACAAAAACAAGGTCAAGATATAAAGATTAAGGAAATGGATCTTTCACGAACTACACATATTTATGCTTATCGTTTCAGTGGGATGTGGGCCTATGGTAGTTATTTAAGAGTGGAAGAAAAGGACACAGGGCATATGTTGTTTAATAGAATTACTATGTGATTCCAATGGGCTCCAGTTAGTGTTCATGTTGTAAGAGTTGAATAGTTAATGTTGACAATAGATTCATTACACTACTTGGTTATCCCTGTCCAGTAGAAAGTAAAATGAATATATTAATCTCATTGTTGGATGTATTTATGAGACAACGATAAATGGTTTCCATCTTAGAGCCATTGCAATTCTAAATTTAGAACTAAGTGTTTACTGTTGTCACGAGCATTTGAATTTAGATATTTTATAGACATTGTTTGCACATGCACTAATGATGTTTTTAAGATAAATTTTGGACATATAGGCTATGGAGAATAAGGGGTTGAAACATAAAAGTGATCCCAACAAATATGAAAATGTGACAGAATACGAGTGTGTTCCTAAAGACCACATCACAAGAAATGAAGAGTATTTGTCATCCCTAGGCTTGGGAAATAAGTAAGTAGTTACTCCTCGTACCTTTTCACTTCTATGCATATTTCATGAAAGTTTTACATAATATATTTCATGATGTAGGCCATATATGATTTTGATTCTAATTGTTAATTTTTTTTCCTTATGGGGGAATGTTGGATTCTACAAAAAATGATCATCAAAAACAAAAGGAAAGCAAAGAAAAATCACTGCCAGCTCATAGAAGACAACACCTTGGTAGATAAATACACTAAGATGAAGATAATGATACTAATGATTGGCTTCCTCATATATCAGATGATAATGTCCAAGATTTTTCTGAAAAACTGGCATATTATGGACAATCAGGCTTGCGAGATCTTTATTTAAAATTAAAGCAAAGATTTGAAGGCTCATTTGAGGGTATTGGTGACCTAGCAAGTTCCACACCTGTTGAGGAGATTCTTGATCTAACTAGTGACACAATTGTTGAGGATATTGGTGAGCTACCTAGTGCCACACATGTTGTGGCCAATTAAGAGGAACCAATTCAGTCTTCTTCCTTAAAAAAACACCAATTACATCTCCTCCAAGGAACGCGCTAGGAGATGAAAGTGCTATATCCACAAATATGAGTGGTTTTTCAATGCCCAAAACTAGTTATGAAGATCCATCACCTTTAATCAAAAGATGGAGAATTATTCAAGGCTTGTATATGAGCACACAAGGGGAAGCAAAAGAAAGAAAATCAGAAGGGAAGAAGGCTTACATGGTCGAGGTAAAATATGGCTATCCTACTGGACCAAATGCTTCAAGGTGGTCCATAGAGTTGGACACGAGAATAAGGTCTTATTTGGATGTTT
Organism: Pseudotsuga menziesii; assembly: GCA_001517045.1. Taxonomy (NCBI): domain Eukaryota; kingdom Viridiplantae; phylum Streptophyta; class Pinopsida; order Pinales; family Pinaceae; genus Pseudotsuga; species Pseudotsuga menziesii. The sequence continues at coordinate 42,650 of LPNX010584199.1, read as the reverse complement.
CCAAATCCAACTTTATAGGTCAAGATCGAATAAATGTCGATCTAGTGATCCAACAAATGGAATTTGTTTTTGAGAAGGTTGGTGGTAGGATTTCTATTAAATATTACAAGTATAGAATGAGAATTTTGATGAATAATTTTAGGCATAAATGTAGGAAATTAATCTTGGATGGAAAAGATAGGGAGAGAAGATTGACTCCTAAACAATGGGAAGATTTGAAGGAAAGTATGTTTGCTGAAGGGTTTTTGGCAAAGAGTGCAAGAGGGAAGAAAGGAAGAGATCTTGTGAAGGGTCATTATTTTTTGGGTCGGGGCGGGTTGAGAGCCAAACAACACATATGTGTAAGTATATGGTTTTTTTGTTTAATAGTGTACATTGTGTTCTCCCTTTTTTATTTGTCTATATTTCCAATACATTGTGTTTTGACAATGATTTGTAGGTTGAAGGAACTAATAGAGAACTCAATTTGAGTGAAATGGCTCAATATATGGTAGACTTAGAAAATTGTAAGAAAGAGAGTTCCTTTCCATCTGTTGAATTCAAACAAGAGGCACATCTATTGTTGAAAACCTTATGAGGATTATATAATTGCAATGAATCGTTGTATAATTGGGCTGCCAAAGAAGATGTCGACCATAGCCTCCTCCATTGAACCTATTGTTGTTGCATTCAAATTAAATAAGTGATTTCCTATTGATTCAAATGAGGTAAGATAATGATCATTCCCTTCCAACTATTTCTTCACTTGATATTTTAATCTATGGATGTTATTTATCCATTTCACTTCACAAATGAAGCCTCTTTTTTTTAATCGAAATGAATGTCAATCATAGGAAAAAATCGTAATTCTGGGTGGTGCAACAATATTGAAAGACACACAATATGGCCATGAACATGAAAAGGTATGTACTAAATCAATAGCAATTTTTGTAGATATATAGAAGCCTTATATCTTAGAATATGGTTTAATTGGTATATTGTTTTCTTTTTAAAGTGCTCAATAATTCCAATGAGGCATGAAGTACTCCAGGAAGGTGAAAATGTTAAAATATTGGATCCATATGACGATGCTATTTCTAACATTGAACGAATTCATTCACTTTATGTGATACATGGAGTGGCACTTGGTCCTGAAGATGCAAATGTCAATGTCATCAATGTCATAAGTAGCATCCCACTTCTGTATGAAGATAAAATAAATGGATGTCTTCGTTTGAAGGAGAAGGAAAGGATTTTCATTCAGTGGCCAAAGAAGTATTTGGAAAAGTCATCAAACTATATGGTTTCTTATGTTCTTGTCCCAAATATTGATGTTCTTGAAGTTCATGTTGTTGAGAGTATTGACTAGTAATGGCCTCTTTGTCTAGTAGCATTCCTTGTCTAGGCAGTATAATTTTATTGGTTTTCTTATAAAAGGGTGTTGAACGATGTTGGGTAACTCCATATCTTATCCTTATTTTACACGAAGGTTTGAAAGTGATTACTTTATTGGTATTATATGATATATATGTTGTATTACAGTCACTAGAAGTGTTTCATAGTTGCTTCACTTCTGTCTTGCAGATACATAGCATAAATATTTTTTAAAACTAAAATTCTTACCAAAGTGTTGAATCAACTTGTATGTGATAACAATTGATTTTTTCTTTTTGTACATTTATAATTTTATTGCATGTACATGAATAAAATTTATCCAGTTTGGACCTTCCTTATACGGTGAAGATAAAACTTATTTTTATTATACGGAACACATATGGACTATATACCTAGAGAGAGAAGATAAAAGTTTGACCCTTGGTCTTGTGGGTAAAAGGGTTGTTTCCCCACCTTGATTGTACACCTTGATGTTTTGGGTGAAAGAGTCATCTTCCCACTTTGTTATGACCACTCTTGTTGAACTTTGACCTTGTGTTGAACCTTTTTGGTACTTGTGTTAACGCCTCCCTCTCCTAGTGTGGTACCTTGATCCTTTTGTCATGATGACTTACCTTTATTGTTAAGTGCTCCTTTTCAGCCTCCTTGAGGTTTCTACTATGCATGGAAGTGTTCCATAGTATGATGGACGTGCTAGAGTGTGGGTTAAGGCTGCCTATGCACATTTGAAAGGAGCTTCTATTTTCTTAATGTATGATTTTCCTAAAAGACTATCATTTATTGCAGCAATGGGATTGAAAGTTCAACATCAATTCTGGAATGTTTTTATTAATACCTTGCAGTTTGTATTTGTCCAACTCTGCCCTACAAATACATATCTCTCTCTCTCTCAGGTATGTCCATTGTTAGTGACTTTTCTCCTAAGAGACAAAGTGTGATAGTAAATATATAACTAAGTACATAAAGGAAGGTCTAAACCACATTGTTTTCTTATTTACGTATGCTAGTTTAACTTGTTCATTAATTTATTACTACTGTAGTTATTTATTGTCCTTGGATGCTTGAACTTTAACACAGGGACCTTTGGGAGTGTTAAGTTGAAATAAATGAAAATTATGTTATATATGTTACCACTTTTATTTCTCCTTTACGTATGCTAGTTTAACTTGTTCATTAATTTATTACTACTGATATTATTAATTGTCCTTGGATGCTTCAACTTTAACACAGGGACCTTTGGGAGTGTTAAGTTGAAAGAAATGAAAATTTTGTTATATATGTTACCACATTGTGTTATCCTTTACATATGCTAGTTTAACTTGTTCATTAATTTATTACTACTATTGTTATTTATTGTCCTTGGATCCTTCAACTTTAACACAAGGACCTTTGGGAGTGTTAAGTTGAAAGAAATGAAAATTATGTTATATATGTTGTATTGTAGTCACTCAAACTATTTCATAGTTTGTACCTTCCTTATATGATGATGATACAACTTAGAATTAGTGTACACAACACATATGGACTATATACATTGAGAGAGAAGATAAAAGTTTGACCCTTGGCCTTGTGGCTAAAAGGGTTGTTTCCCCACCTTGATTGTACACCTCGATCTTGTGGGTGAAAGGGTTGTCTTCCCACTTTGTTATGACCACTCTTATTGACCTTTGATCTTGTGTCAAAAATTATTGGTCCTTATGCTAGTGCCTCCCTCTCCTAGTGTGGTATGTTAACCCTTTTGTCATGATCACTTAACTTTGTTGTTATGTGCTCCTTTTCATCCTCCTTGATGTTTCTACTATGTATGGAAGTGTGCCGCAGTTTGATGTACATGCTAGAGTGTGGGTTAAGGTTTCCTCTGCGTGTTTGAAGGGAGCTTCTATTTGCTTGATGTATCGCTGTCCTAAAATACTGTCATTTCTTGCAACAATGGGATTGAAAGTTTATCCTCATTTCGAGAATGTTTTGATTAATACCTTGCAGTCTATATTTGTCCAACTCTGCCCTACATATACCTATCTCTCTATCTCTCTTAGGTATGTCCATTATTTCCTTAGTGACTTGTCTCCTAAGAGACAAAATGTGATCGTAATATATAGCTGAGTATATAAAGGAAGGTATAACCACAATGTTTTCTCCTTTACGTATGTTAGTTTAACTCGTTTATTAATTTATTACTACTGTTGTTATTTATTGTCCTTGGATGCTTGAACTTTAACACAGGGACCTTTGGGAGTGTTAAGTTGAAAGAAATGAAAATTATGTTTTTACTTTATCTTGCATTGACACAACTATATTAATTGTGTTTCTGGTATTGTTTTAGAAATTTATGCATTGAATTACAAAATTTTTAATTTTTCTGCTCCAAACCCAAATCTATGTACTTACTAACAGGTTATAGATGCATGTTCTACATGCTTTACACAAAGGGTTGTGTTCACCAAAGGACCAACTTGATACGGTAGCCTTAACCCATCCAGTCATACATTAATCGCCATTATATTCAATTGTTTTTTTCTTTTTGTCCATTTATAATTGTATTGCATGTGCAGGAATAAAATTCTTCCAAGTATTTGTTATTTGAGCAGGTTGAATAGAAAACACTTCCTTTATTGTTCATGCGGACATTTATTCAAGGAATTTGTGCATTTCCTGCTCTGTTGAGTGACATTTCTATATTTTTCTTCTAGTGGACTAGGTAGGGTACTTGATTCTTGTTATATGTTGTTGTAACTTATCTAAAGTTGTAGTTGAGTAATTTACAATAGTCTATTGCAGCTCTAGTTGTTGATAGATTATAGAAAAAAAATGTTTTTAATGTTGGTGTAGTTAGTTTTGACAAGCACAAAAGAGTTACAAGTGGATAAATGGGTTTTCCATGCCTAGGCTTATTTCTATATTGAATGTGATTTTAGCATTATCAAATACATAAATTCATTTTTTTGAAAATCTTGTAAAATAGTTGAATTTGTTACTAATATGTTGTAGAATGTTATGGATGATGAAAATTGTAAATACTATGAGGTCCAAGTTATTTTGTCATTGATTGTATCATACAATCAGATACAAACCTTATGTTGGCTATGATGTCTTGGTTGGGTTTGTGAAGGTATTGAAAGGTCTAAGCCACAATGTTTTCTCCTTTATGTTTGCTAGTTTAACTTGTTCATTAATTTATTACTACTATTGTTATTTGTTGTCCTTGAAGGCTTCAACTTTAACACATGGACCTTTGGGAGTGTTAATTTGAAATAAATGGAAATTATGTTATATATGTTACCACATTGTTTTCTCCTTTACGTATGCTATTTTAACTTGTTCGTTAATTTATTACTACTGCTGTTATTTATTGTCCTTAGATGCTTCAACATTAATACAGGGACCCCTTTGATAGTGTTATGTTGAAAGAAATGAAAATTATGTTATATATGTTACCACATTGTTTTCTTCTTTACGTATGCTAGTTTAACTTGTTCATTAATTTATTACTACTGCTATTATTTTTTGTCCTTGGATGCTTCAACTTTAACACAGGGACCTTAGGGAGCATTAAGTTGAAAGAAATGAAAATTATGTTATATATGTTACCATATTGTTTTCTCCTTTACGTATGCTAGCTTAACTTGTTCATTAATTTATTACTATTGTTGTTATTTATTGTCCTTGGATGCTTCAACATTATCACGGGGACCTTTGGGAGTGTTAAGTTGAAATAAATGAAAATTATATTATATATGTTACCACAGTGTTTTCTCCTTTACATATGCTAGTTTAGCTTGTTCATTAATTTATTACTATTGTTGTTATTTATTGTCCTTGCACTAGTACATGTGAACAATTTTCCCACAGAAAATTGTTGTTATTGCAAAAATTGTGTGTTGCTATAGCCACGAACATGACCCCTTCTTTTCGTGGAAAAACTTTCGTCGCTATAGCAACACTTTCCACACTTTGTCACTACTATGACGAATGGCTCGTGTCGCTATTGTGATGAATACATTTTTTTTAATACGATGAAGTTTCGTCGCTATCGTGACAACTGGATGGTCTCTTTTGCGACGAAGTTGTGTCGCTATTGCAATGATTATATAGTGACAAAGGCTGAGAGGACTAGACCAAAATACCAACAAGGTGATGCCACAATATACCGTCAGGGTAGCCACAGAGGTTCGTCGCTATAGTGACGAAGGATCGATAGGTTCATAGTTATAGTGATGAGTAGCCCACAAGACGATGCCACAATAGTTCATCTTGGTAATGACGAAGGTCCATTGCTATAGCGACGCCAGGACCTCACAAGTTTCGACAAACTTATGATAGTAGCCAAGAAATTGTCCCTCGCTACTATCGCAAGTTTGTCGGAACTTGCTAGGTCCCGATGTCGCTATAGCGACAATGATGTCTATTTAAAAAAAAAATTAATGTGATAAGGGTTCAAATGTTATAATGTTAAAATCGTTTCAATGTTGTAATGTTATAAGGGTTTAAAAAAATAATGTTATAATGTTAAAAGGGTTCAAATGTTATAATTTTATAACGGTTCAAAATGTTATAATGTTATATTAATCTTATAGCTATGTAATATTTACCATCCACAAAATTTAAGCTTGGAAAATAAAATGCTACTTCAAAGCACATAATGCAAATTTCGGATGTAGAGGTAGTGCAAGATGTAAAAACAGAAAGAGAGATTCCAGATATCAAGTCATGTCATATTGTACAACTCAAAGTGGAAGTTCCTGAGAATAAGTGTAGAGTTTCAATCCTTAAAGGAATAATCATAGCAAGACAAAATGTTGGTTTGAATTCAACTTTTAGAATTCGAAGACAAGTTGTTGGTGTTGGAGTGGAATCCATTTTTCCTCTGTATTCACCAAATATTAAGGAAATTAAAGTGTTGTTCCAGAAAAAGGTGCGCAAAGAAAAACTTTACTATCTTCGAGATAAGATGGGCTCTAGTAAGTAAAATACAGGTTTCTTGGAATTGACTGCTGTAGTAGCTGCAACTGTGTTGACCAACAATCATATCTTGTTCTTTGGCATAAGTCAGTATAAATTGTTGGCTTATGCTGTGGGGAAATTTAATCATGTTGATGAGATATTACTTGCATTCAAGGAATGCCTACTTGAAGTTATGGTGTAAACTATTGATGTAATTGTAACTTCAGAATGTATTCCTCTGTATCTCTTATGTATTGTAACCCGATGTTAATTCTGGGATGTATTGTAATGTATTTGAGTCATGTCATACCCTGATGTTTATTTTGAGAAGTTTCTATAATGAGAAAGTCATGTCAAGTCATTGTGGGTAACCCTCCTATTGTTCAAGGGTTAAAGTCCCCACAGTTGTGGGGCGCTTGGGTTATTAGACTATCCTAGTGAAGTCGACCCTAGGTGAGTCATTGTAAGTTGGGGCAATAGTCCCCACCATTGTGTTACCCTCCTATTGGTCGGAGGAGGCAAAGTCCCCACAAGTGGTGGGGCACTAGGGTTATTAGACACTCCTAGAGATGTCGACTCTAGTAAGTAATTGTTAAGTGAGGCCGACATGTTGGAGTGGGTTCCAAGTGAACAGAAAAATATAAATATAGAGTGAGAGCCTCTCTATTTATCATACTCATACACACACTCACTCATTGGGGGTGCATGAGTGAGAGAGGAGAAGCTCTCTCAGTGTGAGAGAGAGAGACTACTGCTGTTGAGAGTGCATCTTACTGTTTTGGGTTTTACATCTTGTGCTAATTCTATCTCTGAGGAAGTTGTGGGGTTTTCTCCATTTATGGTTTCACTGATGAAAAAAACTATGTTCATTGTCTCTTGTGTTCTGCTTATGTTTTATTGCTGTGCATGTTATTCTCTCAGTAAAGATCCTAACATAATGCTAGCTTGAATGTTGAAAAACTAACATAGTATCAGAGCTAACCTGAGAAGAAGACATTGTGCAGCTGCAGAAGCTAGGTCTTATTACTCTTTGGGTCTCTCTCCACAATCCATCAGCAAAAGTATGCTAGGATAACTCTCCATTGAAGGGCACATCTTTCTGTCGAAGTGGAATTCCATTCCGAGCATTTTCAGTTTTGGTGCGGGAAATTAGGGCTTTCTACAGAAGAGGAATTTTTGAGTGAGCCCAGCATAGGATTTTTCTCCTCATAAAAATTGAATTTTAGATACCTTGATAAATAAATTTGGTTGGGTAAAAACTCTGGGAAAGTCAAACCCCAGTTTGACCTCGAGCTAGAAAAACCCTAAGTACTAAAACTGCTAAGTTTTGGTACATTCGATATATTCCAATATTGGTGAAGTCTCAGGAGCTTAAAATTGCAGGGGCCAAATATAAAATCATGATGAACACTTTATCAAAAATTAGGCCTCAGATTCGCTATATTATGGGTGATCTAATCCCTCCAAGTTAGGGTTCCATCCTCTTCCAAAATTCATTCCTAAACAGGACACCTAGGGAGAATTGAAATATCTTGGGCTACAGTGGTCAAAATGGAATTCCTGAAGATGTTATAGAAAGGGAACAGACTTTAATTTTGGTTATCTGAATATTAGACTCAGAAGATGAACCAGTGACATGTAGCATGCCGTACAACTTTGCTATTTTCAACAGTCCTCTAACAGGTCACCTTGGGAAAATGATCATAAATCCCAATTGGTAAAACCAATTCTAATGAAACCTATGGTGTTGGATCATGGACATGCTATTTTACTTGTGTGAGAAATATTAGACATAGAGGAGTATTAATTTTGGAGATATCATGGAAACAATGACATGCATTTTTGCAGAAGAAATTGGAAAACTAGGGCTTCTTGTTCCGGGAGCTTCCCTCCACTGTTTTTAGAAAATGAGTACATTGGATAGCTCCATTTGAAGAGATATATATATATATATCCAATCATATCTAAAATATTCCAAGTTTTGAAAATTAGGGTTTCTGTGACAAACCCTAGATCAGCCAGCTCCAGAACCAAGACAGACACCTCAAATCGGTAAGATCTAATCCTTTGCTATTTTCATTTGAGGTTCTCATTTGAAAGTGATATATCACATTAGATTGATGATAAGCTTGGTGAAGTTGACAACTTCCAATCATGGAAGTATATGATCTCTTTGAATAAAATGAATGGGACACCTACATGAGTAGAGAGGTTCCAGTTCCAGAGGGAGATGAGGCTAGAAGCCTTACACAAGAAGAACTTGGTCAAGGCCAAGAAGATCATGGTTGATTCAGTCATGAATCAAATTTTACCACAAGTGTCTTCCCTAAAGACACCGATGAGGTTTGATTCATTGACCAATATCTTTGAAGGGAAGAACATAGATCAGAATATGACCTTAAGAAATCAGTTGAAGAATGTGAAGATCCAGAATGCAGAGACCATACAATCATACTTTACAAGGGTCTCTCAAATCAAAGAACAACTTGAAGCGGTAAAAGAAAAAGTGAAGAATGTAGAAGTGGTGATAGCCACCTTGAATGGCCTCCCAGGATCATGGGATTCATTCATGCGAGGAATGTGTGCCAAAAGGAAGTGATTACTTTCAGTAGACTTTGGGAAGAAGAAGAAGCTCTACCCATAAGAAGAGAAGAGAAGATGGAAGCAACTGAAGATCAATCTCTCACCTTCCAAAGAAGATCCATCAATCGATGAGGAATATGAAGATCTCAACTCTTGAAGAACTTCTTATCCACCTTAGCATTTGGATAAGAAACAATTCTATTATGAATGAAGAAGATGATGAAGCTGAAGACTCAACAAGGAGTATACCCACGAAACAAATAAAGATAAGTATTCAATTGTCACTTCATGGTATTTTTTTGTTATGCATTTGTTCATATTCAGTTGATGTATTATGCATGATAGGATGTTTGCATTAATGACAGTATACTACTAATATGCATGTGATGGGTAAGTATCTCATGGTGCTATACAACTCTCCATTGCTACTTATCTAGAATGAAACCTCTTTGTTGACATATTAGATTAGTGCACAATCTCAATGTTGTCCTGGTAGAGATGGAAGGCATCTAGAAAAGTTTCTGTGAGATATGGATGAATGTTGTATTAGATAAAGTAGTTGCATGATCATGCATAAGAATTTTCCAGTATGAATATTCCTTATGAAATGTTTCTAACAATACAAACACATTTTACTTGTAGGAAAGATCGCATACATAATCGCCTACAAGCAAAGAAGGATGAGACTTGTTCTGAAGAATAGGTGACGGCAGTTCAAGATGAAGAATAATATGATGAATGTAGCGACATCATTGATACAGAACCTTCCAGCTATGAAGAAGTTCAAGAAGAATGATGTCTAGGATGCAGTATCGATATGTGAAGGGAAGTTTGTAGTTCCATCATGCAGTAGATGGAAACATCGTGGGATACAAAGCAAGATTCGTAGCATGAGGCTTCTCATGAAAAGAAGGCATAGACTACGAAGAGACATTTGTAGCCACTGGAAGTGAAGTCACATGACATGCATAATCATGTGTGCAAATGAAAGAAGGCCTTGTACGAGTTCATAAGACATCCATGGGATAACACATACATGATGAGCTTGATGAATATCTTAACCTTTGCTACAAGGTTGATAAAGGATGACAAGCTCATAGATGGATGTGAGAAAAAAGTTTGAAAAAGTTCAAAATAGAGGATCTTGGTATCAAATGATCCTAGATGGATACTACTTGTCACTCTAGTACAGAATGTTTCAGTGCATAGAGTACGGAAGACAGAGGGAGTATGATGCTCCGCTTCAAAGGGAGTGACTGCAGAAGATCCTGAGGTTTGACATCATACGATAGGATGGATAGGTTACTAATGACTCTAGGATTTACTGAGAGTAAAGCAGATTCCAACCTTTGCTTCAAGGTTGAAGGCAGAAGACCAGTGATGCTCCTGTTATGTGTTGATGCCCCATTTTCTAGGAATGGAGGTGTGGACAAGGGAAGTATGTAGTATAGATCCTGAATAGGTTCAGGATGATGGACTGGTTCAGGATGATGGACTGCATGACCATGCCTATGGCATCGAACCTCAAGCCATTAAGCGATGCTTCATCAGAGTCAGTTGATTCTATGATGTATCATCAGATGATTGGATCATTGATGTACTTGATGAAAACAAGACCAGGCATTTGCTTTGTTGTGAACACCTTGAGCCAGTTCTTGACAGATTCGAGAAATGTTCACTTGATTGCTGCAAAGCATATTCTGAGGTACCTGATGGGTACAGTTGACTATGGGATCAAGTATGATGCGAATCAGAAGATTAACTTGGAGGGTTATGTTGATTCAGATTGGGTAGGCAGTGCCATCGATAGGAAGAGCACTTTAGGGTGTTGCTTCAGTATGGGATTAGGTGTGATCTCTTGGTTTAGTAGGAAGAAATCTTGTGTGGCACTGAGTATAGCTGAAGCAGAGTATGTCGTAGCTTGTTCAGCTAGTTGTGAGGCAGTATGGCTGTGGAAGCTACTGTCTGATTTATTTGATCTCCAGATGGATGCTACTTGTATACATTGTGACAACTAGAGTTGCGTGAAGTTGTCAGAGAATCCAGTTTTCCATGACAAGTCGAAGCACATCAAGATCAAGTATCACTATATCAGGGATATGGTACAGAGAGGAGCAGTGAAGCTCGAGTATGTTGTGACAGAGGAACATATAGCTGATGTGTTAATGAAGCCATTGGCTAGAGTGAAGTTCGAGTACATCAGGGAGAAGCTTGGTGTTCTCTAGATCGAGGTGTCCTCCAAGGGAAAGTGATGAGTCCCAAAGCCATTCTGACAAGTAGGTCAGATGTAAGGGATGAGCCATTCTATCATGGTGAGAGGATTCAGTTCCTTCCATGTTAGATATGAGTGCTAAGATCCAAAGCCATTATGACAAGCAGGTTAGATGTAAGGGCTGAGCCATTCTATCATGGTGAGAGGATTCAGTTCCTTCCATGTCAGATATGAGTGCTGGCCATTTTGTCAAGTAGGACAGATGTAAGGGAAACTGCCACTCTTTAGGAGAGTGGAGGAACTTGGTCCATTACCAGGTAGCTCAGTCTGGGACTGGGGGCCATTCTGTCATGGTGAGAGGATTCAGTTCCTTCCATGTTAGATGTGAGTGCACACCATTCTAGCAAGGGTGTAGGACTTGTTTCCTACCAGGTCAGATATAAGGGCAACTACCATTCTCTGGGAGAATGGAGGCACCTGGTCCGTTACCAGGTAGCTCAGTCTAGGACTGGGGGCCATTCTATCATGGTGAGAGGATTCAGTTCCTTCCAGGTCAGATGTGAGTGCAAGCCTTTTTGGCGATGGTGAGGGGATTTAGTTCCTTCCAGGTCAGATATAAGTGTTGAAGCCTTCTCACAGATGTTAGTGATGTGATGTCCTATCATGTTGGTGAATGTGAGCGTTGGGACTTTTTGATGTGATTTTAGGTTCCTACATGATCAGATGTGAGTGATGGTCATGCCTTTCTGACGAGTAGGTCAGATGTAAGTGCTGGGCGAAGACCTACCTGATGGCTAGGCCTACAACCAGCATGAAAGAAGGTTGGCTATGTAGAACTTCCTATGACAAGATAGCACACATGATGATGGCTAGATGAGATCCAGATCGAGCTATGATCTAGATCCAGTTATGATGACTCTGAGAGATCTAGATCGAGTGATGATCCAGATCCAGCAGTGATGATCCAGATTGAGTGATGATCTAGATCTAGTACAGTGATGATGATCTAGATCGAGTGATGATCCAGATCCAATGATGTTGATCCATATTGAGAGATGATCCAGATCTAGTGATGATGTCCCATGATGATCCAGATGGAGAGATGATCCAGATCCAACGATGATGATCCCGATCGAGTGATGATCTAGATTCAGTGATGATGATCCATATCGAGTGGTGATCTAGATTTAGTGATGATGATATAGATCGAGTGATGATCTAGATTCAGTGATGATGATCCAGATCGAGTGATGATCTAGATTCACTGATGATGATCCAGATTGAGTGATGATCTAGATTCAGTGATGACGATCCAGATCGAGTGATGATCTAGATCCAGTGATGATGATCCAGATGATACAGAGAAGAATACTTGTGCTAATAAATTATGTCGAGAGAATACCTTCCTAGTTAAGAGGGAGTGTTGATGTAATTGTAACTTTGAAATGTATTCATCCATATTTATTATGTATTGTAACCCAATGTTTATTCTGGGATGTATTGTAATGTATTTGAGTCATGTCATACCTCGATGTTTATTCTGAGAAGTTTCTATAATGAGAAATTCATGTCAAGTCATTGTGGGTAACCCTCCTATTGGTCAAGGGTTAAAGTCCCCATAGTTGTGTCACCCTTGGGTTATTAGACTATCCTAGTGAAGTTGACCCTAGGTGAGTCATTGTAAGTCAGGGAAATAGTCCCCACCATTGTGTTACCCTCCTATTGGTCGAAGAAGGAAATGTCCCTACAAGTGGTGGGGCACTAGGGTTATTAGACACTCCTAGAGATGTCAGCTCTAGTAAGTAATTGTTAAGTGAGGCCGACATGTTGGAGTGGGTTCCAAGTGAACGAAAAAATATAAATAGAGAGTGAGAGCCTCTATATTTATCATACTCATACACAGACTCACTCATTGGGGGCACATGAGTGAGAGAGGAGAATCTCTCTCAGTGTCAGAGAGAGAGACTGCTGCTGTCGGGAGTGCATCTTATTGTTTTGGGTTTTACATCTTGTGTTGATTCTATCTCTGAGGAAGTTACGAGGTTTTATCCATTTATGGTTTCCCTGATGAAAAACACCGTGTTCATTGTCTCTTGTGTTTTGCTTATATTTTATTGCTGTGCATGTTATTCTCTCAGTAAAGATCCTAACATAATGCTAGCTTGAATATTGAAAAAATAACATAAACCATATGACCTGTTGAAATTAGTGGATAAGGTATCTGATCCACTCAAATGCAATGATAACATTTGTTTCAGTAGTCTCATTGGTTTTCTTTATTTCCTTAATAATTTTGTGGCCTTATTTATGATAAATAGCAGGTTAGTGGAGGATAAAACATATGAGATAATTACATTTTACTATCTAGCACTAAAAAATTCCCTTGGACAACTGCTTTTCTTCAGTGAAGTAATTTTTATCAATGATAAGCAAGCTTTTAAGTTTCAGGTATTCAAAAACTATAATTAGAAAAGGACAGAACAGTCTCCGACACAACTTGGGAGAGGCAGTAATAGCCTAGAGTGTGAGATTTATATGAATGATCAAGCACAGGTGTTACTAGCTGAAGTGTACACAACTAGTATCGATAGGCGTATCATATATATTTCTCTACACTTGTTGTGTACATTGGTGGCTTGTGGTTGTCTTAAGTTATTTTAGTCTAATGCTTCTAATTGTGGGGTAAAGCATTTGAAGCTAAGTTTCCTGAAACATTTTCTACCTTTGGAAACAGGAATGCCTAGATATGTGACCCCCCCAAAATAAGTACATCTTGGAGAATTTATGTATTCAATTACTTCAAACCTAGAAACCCTGATAAAACATCCCATTGAGACCTATCCTCGTGACCCCATTTTTCAAAAGCTAAAGGCACTAGTATTTTCCCCACACCATCTAAAAGACCCTTAAAACTTTCTTTTTTATTTTCTAGTTTTTCCTTTTAAATGTGAATCTTACCTTGATATTCCATCATTTCTAGATTTCAAGTTTAATTCAATCCTAGAATTTAAAATTGTCTGCATATTAATTTAGGCTTTCATATAGCTACTTTACTTTCTAGAATTTATCATCTTATAACAACCCTAAAACAGATTTGAGATAGGTCCAAAAAGAGTTAGAAAAATTAATCAATTGATTCAATAATTAATCTTTAGATTCAGTGTAATGTGTACCTTTTTTTCCTGCAATCTATTACATACTTACAACAAACCCTAGGTGCTGAATTGATTCATATAAGTCGGGTTTAAAAAGTGATTTTGATCACTTGAATCAATTATGGAATTTTCCTTTGTGTTTACATCATTTAATTTCTAGATTTCAACAGATTTTATTGGTTGCATTTTATCATCTATTTGCAAAATCTGTTGACTGAGATCTTGCTTGATTTCAGTGGAATGAAATGAAATGTGATAGTGGAGAAATGTGTTCATGAACTAACTATCATAGGAATGTGTCTGAGTACTAGGTCCACCCACAAGGTCATACACTTAATCTAATGAAGAATTATAACCACAACATAATGCTCCCTAATCTATTGAAACAACAATCTAGGATACATGAGCAATTTTGCAATCTAAATGTGCAAAATACTGTAATCACTCCAACCCTATTAAAATTAAAGGGAATTTTATAGTGAAGAGTATTTAGGTTTAAGAGATCATTAAGCACAAGTTGGTCTAGAAGAGTAATTATTCAAGAGAAATTATTTCTTTTAATGATCATTTCCTATGGTGGTCACTAATGATGTTGTAGGACAATAATACCTTACATAATATTCTTGGTTCTCCACTATGAGTCTATATCACAAAGGAATTGACTTCCCTCGAGACTTGTATGACAATCAGAATAGAGATTTGAAGAATTAGGAATCACTAAAAAGAGTGTTCAAGCCTATCATAGTTGATATAATTATCCTAGATAAGATGTATAATATAATCCCAAACAAACATTTTTTGAGTTATTTCTACGAGGACCACAAACCTAGTCTAAGGAATGGAGGTGCAATCAAATAAAAGGGTTCAAGAAATATAAGTCCATTGATGGGCACCATTATGTTCAAGGGTGAGGATAGATCCAAATTAAGCAAACTTTGGAGGATTGAATCAAAAGAGAAAACATGGTTGTATCAACTAAAGTCCATCTATAAGATGTTCCTTAAACCTAAAATAACCTAATTTGTCTAATCTTTGATTAATGAAGGCCTACCTATTGGAAATCCCTTGAAATACAAAGTGATCCCCCACCAAAAACGTAAATTCTATGGCAAGAATGAATACTGGAAGCATTTGTTCTGGTACTATAAATATGCCCATATTGTCTAAGAAAGGGCTTATAAGTTGTGCCATAATATCCTCTCATCAGAACTACTTGGAAATCAATCCTTTTAGGACATTCCCTCCCTTGGGACATGCAACTTCACACAACATGACAATTTATTAGATTTGATATTTGATATCATCTCTTGAAAACAAGAAATTAGAATTGATATTTTATATCAACACTTGAAAACAAGAAAAGAATGCATTTTCACAAATGCATTAGCACAATTCAAATTTTAGATAGCACAATGAGTCTCTAATATGTGTCCATATGTAAATACAGATTTAAATGCATATGAGGAAGATGAAATGGAAGTGGGTCATCTGCACAGGCTGAAGGATTATTGAACGAACACAGAGTGTCCATGAGCAATGTGCCTCTTGAAGGGCACTCTCCTTCTCATTCTACACACTCCAGAGCTTAATGTGGCCAATAATCACAAGACAGGGTGAATCGAATGATGAGAGAGCATCAAGAAAAACGAAGGAGCTTCCCCATATAGGTCCCATGGTTTGATAAATTTTGGATTGCTATGTTGGAAAAATATGAATCAGAGTTCCTTGAGGAGGCCATGTAGGAAAATAAAAAATGGATCCTATAGGTGAGGGATGGGGGCCTCCACCAGTGAGAAAAGACCCTTCACTAGCAATTGGTTTGGTTTCGAGTGAAACTTGATATTCCCATTCACTCTTGCCAATTGGCATGTCTGATGTTAATTGCTTTCTATGTCGGCACTGTGGACTTGCCTGACGCTTTAATTTTGGTGACCTGCATGGTAGTTTTTGAAGGCTAGGTTGATTTTTCCTTGCAGCCTTAGCTCATGGTGTCTGTTTTTGTGGCATTTTTTCATAATATGCATGTACTTTCAAATGTATATTAGTAAAATTTATCAAGCGTTTTATCTCAAAAAGTTTAACTAAAACCTTCATAAATGGTCAATGTTTTCTAATAAGTATAAAGCTTGTCACTATATCTTAAACATGAAAACAACCTTCATACTCTTGTGTTCAAAACCAGTTGTGTACAGAGGAAAAAAAAAGAAGGTAAGTGACATTACTTAGCAATGATAAGCTCAATACCTATCTCACTAATTGTGGCAACTCATGTATTGAAATTGGAATTTGGTTATATATGATTGCAGAATTAGTTGACCTGTAATTATCAAAGCATGACATCAACAATCTAGCTATTGAAGTAGTAATATTGATAGGTGAACAAAATTTTAAAACATATTACAACCCTTTTCTAGACATGATGAAATCTCTAGTATATATATATATATATATGAAAAGAGGACATGGACTATCAGCCTAACTTTACCAGATGAAAGACCAAATAACCATTGAGTTCAAGACATGAGCTATTAAAATATTTATAATGTCAACATAAAGTTTCCTGATATTATAAGATTACCACTAAATCAGAGTAACAAATAAAAGAGTGATTGGTCAAAGAAACCCTACAAAACTTCAATCTTGTCTACTACAGTATACTAAAAATTCTTTAACTTTAAAAACAAAATATACATTCAAAGAAATCCATAGCAAAAAAGGTTAAACTTTTGAAGAAAAAGAAAGGAAAAAAATTCTAAACATGTTTCATCTTTTCTTTTTATAAACTTATACTTTATGTGACCAGGTTCAGATTCAAATTTAAAAGAAACACTTCGAATTTACTTAGAATTTGACCAACGGATTTACATTTTTTTGCAAGAGGTTGTATACTTTCCTAGCACCACAAAGTGACCAGTTTCAAGAAAACGCCACATCATTGGAAGAGTGGGATGTTACTTGTTGGCCTTGATACTTATGCATATCACCCAAGCCTGTTGGAAACTACAGGGGCCTAGCTTATGCGACACTTGGGATTGTCAACCCCAAGGAAAAGTAATTTAAGTTTACTGTTAAGGTTCAACAATATATGGAGGTAAATCATGGGCCTTTAAATTAGTTAGTTACGATTGGAAAAGGGGGGTTTACAGTTAATTTGTATCCACATTGTCAAGCAGTCAGCAAGACATGTGAAAAAAGGGTGATATGTTACTATATCAGCTACAATTCATGCTCAGTAAGATACAAAAGGAATCCACACCAATGTTGTTATGTGATTTATGTGTGGAAATATTTATTTAAATGATTTTTTTTTACATCTTTGGCGATAAATAGGTTACTATATCTCAATCGAGGGGTTTGTAATTCATCCAGATGCTCACAGGTTAGACCTTAATGATAAACCAATTTATTTGCAACCACTTTTACTGTGTGTTTAAGTTGTTCAATGTTATTTTATGATACATACCTGTGAATGTTGGTAACTATTTACAAACTCATGCACTTATGAGGAAACGATCTCTCATGGCACATGTAAACTAAAAAAACTTGAGATATAGTCCACATAATATATCACACACAACTATAGAATAAGTGAAGTCAACTTCTGGGTATGTGAAGATAAGTGTTTGATCAAAACCTTCAATTAGAATACACCAACGATTAGTAGAAAAATCAGGCCAAACCTAGTATTTGACATTACAGTAGATCACTTGGATAAGGTATTATTTCTTCAAAATAATGTTCCCTCAAATTGGTTTATGATCTAGCAACTTAACGCTGAAATTGATTTATCTCTGGAGCCGATACGCATGTTGTTTGGTAGATACTATGTTTTTTTTGTCCTATACCCCATAGGAGAAATGTTTGGAGATCTATTTTTTCACCTAAATGATATTTTATAATTTGATAGATATTTTTTAAAACATCAAAGTTTTAACATTAGAAAATTGTTTTTTGAGGTGGATTAACCATATTCGGCAGGGAATAAAAAATTGGTGGAAGCACCGCTAATCATTATTTAGTCCTTAATTGTTTATAATTTTTGTTCACAACCCTGCTATATAAACTTTAAAGGTTATCTCAAGTTGAAGCATTCCCCAAGCTTCCATTTTCATTTTAGATAATTATACCATGCCAAATATAGCACTGGCATATGTCTTGCTTACCAAGCAAATGATTCATTTTGATCCTTCTTAAGGAAAACAAAAACACTATGTTGTGAATTATCTCAACACTTATTACTAGTTACAAAACATAAACACAAGAATGGCATAAACGTGATAACTACTGAAAAATATCCATTGCAAGATTTGAAGATACTAGATAGACTATTCACTCCTAAAACTTAATTGCCTCGTGCTGTAATTAATCAACATTAAAAAACTTTTAAAGTATAGGAGACACAACTTATCATTGACTAACAATGGCAGAGATTCAGAGCGATGAAATTACTTACAAATTTTTTTATAAACCCACAAACTTTTGTTGTTAAGCATGCCACAAGATGGTATGCATCATTTACAAGATTATCCATAGTTGTGCTTTCATAATCATTATTATCTTGTCTCAACTGATAACAAAATGAGTTAATTATTATTGATTCTAACTTTTAACTCAACATTTGCTTGTTATGTGTGCAGGTAGAGGTTTAGAGATAGTCTACAAATGGAATTGCAGAAATGAATAAGGTTGTAGGGAAGGTTGTAACATCCTGGAATGACAATGAAGAAGTTGAGTATAGGATGTCACAAAGTTGAGAGTCTTGTAAAGGACTATTAGAGGTTTCCCCTAAGGATAATGCAACCCTTAAAGGATTGTCTATGGGTTGTTTGAACCCTAGATAGTCTGCAAAAAAAATTGCAGACATCTGAGAAGACCTAAAAGAGCAGCAAAAGGGTTGCTACATCCTGCAATAATGTTGCCCAAAATAAGGCAAGCATAATGAGGGAGGGCGTGAGGATTAGGAAAGGTTAGGGATTAGTTTAGAGGGTTGTTTTAGGGTTTTTTAGGGCTTAGTTTAGAGGGTTGTTTTTAGATATTGGTGATAGTAATTATATTCGAACAGAGGCCTCATGACTCGTGTTTTCCAATCAAAACTTGTACTGCAAAGTAAAATACCGACAGATACAAACCTAGGGTTCTTATGAGATATGATGCCATGCAAGGTTTATGTTACTATTTTAGTGATCCGAAACCATACAAAATTACACAAAAATGCAGATACACCAGATGTATCGAAAAAATGAAGTCATTAGCATAGAACTGAACACTCCAAAATCAAGTTGATTATAGTAGCATCAATCTCTAGCTCTTTAAGGTCTTTGACAAAATCTTTGTGGCTCATAGGCCCTCAAAAGAAAAAATTACGGCAGACAAAATCCTCTGCTTTGTATAGCTCAAAGGCCCCTACAATCTTTTTGCACATTTACACAAGCTGGCATTGATCTTCAGCCATACAGTGCTGTACATATATTTATACATGTGCCCCTAGGGGTTTTGTTTGACTAGGTCTTCTTCCCAGTCTACAATATAAATCCACTTCCACATTCTCTAGTTTGCTGCTCATGGTGGCTATAGAATCTTTGTTTGTTGCATTACAATTCTTTCCAGGCTTCAAGCCACAGGCATTAATACCTTAATCATCTTTGACTCCTTGAAACTTGGATTCCCTCTTTTCCACGTTTTTGACAACCCTTGAACACCATATTTGATTTATGGCACTATGTCTTGTCGATAATAATTTTATCTTAAACAAAGATGGAATTGGAAGTGGCTAAGGGTCATACTTGGACAAGACCTGAACCACACTAGAACCAAAACAGACTAATGATCAAATTGGAACCAGACTAAAGCTAGACTGAAGTGTAATGGATTGGGTTCAAACAAGGTTAAGGAGAATGAGTGAAATTTCAAGACTTATCTAATGCATTCCCTACCTCTTTCATGCTCCATATAATCATCAAACCCTACCACGTATTCTAGCTACAACATTTCAAGGTTTCATCGCTACCCAGAACCCTATATGGTGCTAAGAAATATTCCTTAAGAGCTGCAACAAGCCTAAAATTTGAAATTAGGCCTCTTATTGTTTTTTATTAGGGGTGTAACTAACCCATAATTTTTGAAACCCTCTTTCACATTATGTTGCTTGAACTATTAAATGCAATTGTTCTATTTCTAACCAGGGATGCTTATACTCTTCTCAAATCTGCCTAATGGTCATTAAAGTTGTCTGCTACAAATATGTGGAGAAAATTTACCCTAGAACAAGGTCGAAACATAACTATTGTAGGTGACTATTTAGGCTATAAATATTTCCTAGATTTGATTTATGTCTTTCTTCAATACTTCTAGAGTAACCATAATTGATTCTCTCATGCCTAATACATTGTTGGAATTGATTGAAGGTGCACAAAATAGCATCACTTCTGAGTTAGGGAACACTCATGAGAAAATGGGTGTAACAACCCACATGTTCCAAAAAGGATTTACAACCATATAGCATTATTGGTGCCTCCATATTCTAACTAAAAATAACACAACTATTGACAAATGGAATAGATTCCAAACACTAGATAGTACATGCACTTCCAATAGTTACAATTTGTTGTAGGAAATAATGTTTATGGGACATTATTTAAATCCCCTCATAGATATTGATTTCCCTAAAGGTTGTTTTACTTAGTTTTTACTTGGGAATCTACCATTAAACTAATAATTGTAAGAGTCTTGCTACCTTAACATTCATCCTATGAAGTTATTTCAAAAACTCATCAATATTTGCACCTCCTCATTGAAGTGTCTACATAGTATTCAATACATACTACTAACCAACTTGATATGTAGTACTGTAGATAATAATTCCCCTTACAAGACTAAGCTTGTAACCCAAATTCTTAGAGAAACAATAAAATTTGTCATGTGAGGCTTCTTTCCTACAATTGCTAGTCCAATTGGAATGGACCTTAACATAAAAGTCCCCTCCCACACATTGCTATTTCACTTATACAAACCTATAGCTTGAATCACCTTTTTACCCAAATGTTCAATGTAGACAAATATATCACCACAAAATAATCAAAATTATGGCACCATATTTATACTCTATCATGCATTCCTATATTGCTTAAATGCTCAAGTAGACGGAAATTTGATGAGTATCCATTTTTTTGCTTGATGATACTGGTCTCTGGATGCATACTTTATTCCAACAAAATATAAAGTTCAAAGAGTATATCTCTTCTCTAGGAAAGTCAAGAATCCAGTTCCAATCTTTATTTCGCTAACCGATGAGGTTTGAGAGCTGTAGCCTCATCTTTGATACGAATTTGTCACACCGCTAAGGCGCGACCGGAAAAAACTTAACACACTAACCACACCCAATAAATAGAAATATCTAGTAGTTTTATTCTTAAGGGCAGTAATATATCTAGGAAAATACTCAACATGTCAGGGGATGGAAAGAATTATAAAAAGTATACTTAAACCATGCATAAATTGCATTGAATTATGCCCAAGATGATTGAACATCAGTTTATATAAATTTTCTTCCAACATCAAGTGCATATTCACTTCATATTCTAGCATATAGCTACTTGATTCTCATACATTTTCCAAACTTTCATAAAACAAAGTTAACATGCATTGAGCAAGCTCATATTTTATTTTATGCCTTTTTTTGCTTTGTTATGCTTAGCATACTTTGCTTTGCATAGATTTGCTTTGGATTTCGAGTCATAGTGGTTGAATGATGTGAGGGGGGGAACTGAATTTGTTACAAGACACTATAGGATATTCAATTGATACAAATAGATAATCCTGTAGCTTAATGAATACACTACCTAACATAAACTTTTGTTTCTCAATAGAGAGGAAAGTTGTAAGAACTTGGACTGCTATAGAATACAGTCCTTTTGTAGCTTAGCAAAAGAGAACCTCCAACACTAAGAAAATGTATCCTCCTTTTTGGTGGCATTAAGAGAGAGTATTTAACTCTCCTTGGTGAAAGACATGGTATATTCCTTTTTATTTATTCATTCATGCTTTCTCCACTATATCTCATCTATATTGATCTTTGTTGGTATTTCAAAGGGATTTTGTAGCTATCCTTATAGTATACAAAGAGCACTATTTGAAAGAGAGAAATAGTGAAGAATATAGTATTAGTTCTACTTTTTAGTCAACAATAAGGGAATGATACCAATATTACATGGGTTTTCTATACTTTTGTATGAGGAATTCCATAAATGAGAAGCTTAAACCTCATAAAGCGTAAAATACATTAAAACTTGGATGCGGCTTACTCTTTGTAATTGTGCCATGCCTATTTAGAATGTTCATCGATATCACAGAGGCATGCAAACAAGAGACATGTAAGTTGAATATAAACAAAATGAAACTGGTGGTGTCTTCACCAACTCTCAAGTAGATGCTATAAACAAGAAATCAGATATTATAAATATTGGATATGTTATTGGGAGCTTAGAAATCAAGCCCTTGAGGTTTTGACTCTATTCTTTGAACAAAATAACCAAGCATTCAAGGGATCGAGGCCACTGTGGTATTGATTATAATCACAAGATCTTATAGTTGCCTCTGTTACGGAGAAAAAATCCTATGGCTTGGGGTACCAAAACATACATATTAACCACAGAAATAAATCCTTTCCCATATGCAAGAGAAATAAAATATCTAACAATAAAGGATCTCGAAACATACCTTATTTCGGATGGTTGATGTAGATCCCCATTGAGCTTTTCCACTCTCACTTGTATTAGCAATTTGCTCTCTCAACATTCAACAAACAAGACAAGTGTTGTAATCTCACAGATGAACCAATGTTGTAATCTCACAGATCACATAAGGTTACCAATAATACATAATAAAACATACATACATAATAGAGACAATAGATAAGAACAAGTGGATAGAGTAACAGATTATATTAACATGAGAGAGTTCATACAATACAGAGAACTGAACTGAGTTCTCATCTGGCTCAATAGCCTAATATATATGATTTACAAATGGTTACAAATAACTACCTGTCGGTTCACTCAACCGACACAACCTTAGGTGTATGACCTAATCTCTCATTAGTCGGCTGACCGACTTAGTCGACTAATCTACTAAGTCAGCTATCATCCAAGTTGGCATACCGACTTGCTCCTCCAACAACAAGCATGCTATATAATGGTGTTAGACCTACTCTAGCATATATAATCAAAAACATATAAGCCTTTAAAAGCATCCATGGATTCAATATTCATTTAAATACATGTTATTGGACAGGAAAATATATTTCTATTTAATATAAATCAAAGGTTACAATGGTGACAACCTCTATCGACACGTCTGTGAACTGGAGAAACTAAGTCCTCCACATGGTCCTCCACCACTTCAATCCTCCATCTCTCGATAGAAAGCTCACAAGCAAAGGCAATCTTGGGAAGAACACAAAGTTTTCCAAGGGACAAAGGGATGCAGACTCAAGTATAAGCTTCGGCAATAATGGACTATAGTTTTCTTGCTCTTCAATTCCTCCCCTTTCAATGTATCCAAAGGGTTCCTTATATAGTGCTTCAATGGGGTAATGGAAGGTCAAATCCGAGTGATCTCAAGGCATATGGAAGGCCAAGAGACAAGTGACTCAGATCCACATCAAGGAAAACTCCAAAACTATTTGGCCTTTTGTACACATCCCGAAGTACGCGAGTTTGAGGGTCATATCCGCGTATATACGTGCGAATAGGTTTAAAAGTCATGTATGGCAAATAATGCATGATTTTAGGGATGATCTTGGAAACATCAAAGGTGCAAAAATGGTCCATGGGGTCCAAAGAGTCTGTCATTAGAGGAAATTTGAGGTCTAAAATGGGCCTCCTAAGGAAAATAATAAAAGAATAGTTATTAATTTTGGAGGAAGAATGAAAAAAACTAATTTTTGTGTTCATATTTTCGACATATCTCCTTGTGTTTTTACTCAAATTATGATCGGGATAGCTCATTGGATGTGTAATTTAATTCTGCATCCAACGAGTACCCATACTGCATACTTTTGACAAACCCCGCTACCCCAAAAACAAGAAATTCCTGAAAAAATGTGATGATGACATCATCATCACATTTTTTCAAGTATTTCTTGTTTTTGGGGTAGTGGGGTCCATAAAAAGTATGCAGTGTGGGTACTCGTTGGATGCAGAATTAAATTCCACATCCAACGAGCTTTCCCTCTTGAAATTTGAGTAAAAACACAAAAATATATGTCGAAAATACGAACAAAAAAAGTAGTTTTCTTTTATGACAAATATGTCAATTCAACCATTATGGTTGACTCATTTTATTGAAATTCTATTGGTTCTTGAATTCCAACTCACAAAATTTATTGTTGGCGCGTTTTCTTATAAGGCCCATTTTAGACCCCAAATTTCCTCTAATGAGAGGGACAGGGAAGGCCATACATGTGTGATCCACCATGTGTGGTAAAATCAGCTGTAACAGATGCCCCCTAATGTGTGAGGTTAGAGGGGTGATACGATGGCCAAAATACATTACAATTCCATCCCATAAGTGGAGTGATGAAGAACCAGGTGGAGAAACTAGCCATCCAAAAATACAATAATCAAACTCTACACATGACTACAAGTACATACAACAGTTCGAGATATATAAGAGTACAATGGCCATGAATAGGCATGATACAAAATATGACATGTGTGGTCATCACCACATACAATATAGATATATCAGAATCTCCATGATGAATATATACAAAGGATCATGATCTCCATGAAAGTTGAAGATATACAAGGGATCAAGATCTCAATAACGGCTGAAGATATCTGACATACACTGGAATCAAGTCATGAGAGCTTAAATCTCATGAATACTAGCACGATCAAGGAGGTAGCATATATGGAATTCCACCAATCTGGAAGGTATTCTACACAATTTGCTCTGAGTACATGTCCTACTATGTGAATAGAGGTGTCAAGGTCGAACATAGTAGTCCATCATCTGATTACCGGTCATTGATGTATACCGTTAACAGACTTGAGACCAGCCACCGATAATGAAAATGGGAATAAAGGTACTAGAGTGCAAACTAACAAGTGTGAATAAATGTGTTGAGGTCGAACACTTGAAATAATCCATCGATTAGGGGACATTGATGTATTCTCAAAACTGTCGATGGCGAGAGAACTTGCCACTGATGACTGCAAGTCTCAAGGAACTCAAAATGACTCTAGATTCCTATCCCAGAATAAATGATATGAAGTCGATGGGATAAAATCCACTGGAAGGAGGGCATTAAGGCATCCCTCATCATCCAACACAAGGTACTCAGCAAAGCTGTATAATGTGGAAGGACTCGATCATAATGTTCACGAACCAGTATCAGTACCTAGAATGGCCGACATGCAAAGTCAAGAGAACTGAGGAATGGCAGACTCAGGTTTCAACTTCCTTCAAACAAGAGCATAAAGGTGAATGGTGGCTGAATGTAGGTAGCATAGAATCAATATACAAAACTGGGACATCTCTGTGACATAGGAGGCATCGATAGAGGCTCCATAGGGACTGGAAGCTTAACCATCCAGTGGAGATAAACTCAGAGAAACGAGTACAACTCCTAAAGTCAAACTATTAACCCAACCAATGGATGTGATATACAGTGCTCTGTTTGAAGGCGACATGACTCGACTACTGCCAAAGATAACATATTTTCCTATCCGGCTTTTTGGTTTTTGGATTTTTTTTTGGACTTTTTCAAATATTTTAAAAAGCTTGAAAAAGAATAAAAGTTCTTTATAGTTACATACTAGGAGGAGACTTGTGTCAAGGGGTAAAAAAACTAGTTCCAAGCAGCGGAATGTAGCTATGCTAAATGCAAGGAAACATGTGTAGGATAACAACACTCAGGGGAAATTCCCCTCCTGGTGAAAAATGGGGAATCAAGCTACAAAAGATAGGTAAAATGGCTCTGCTTGGCTAGACATGAGACAAGCTCGAGCTATGTAGCTGGTAATCAAAGTCAGGGAAGCCAACATAAGGCTCAATAAGGCAAGAAAAACTCATGATAATGCAATTACAACTTGACATAAGGGAGTCCTAGGGAGAAATTCCAGCAAAAAGATCAAGAGGAGTATGAGGCTCTTACGCAAAGTCATGGTGATACTATTCAAAGGACTCCCACACCCTAAAGGAAAAATGTCGGCATGGGCACCAAATGCAAAACATGAGCTAATCGTAGGGCACCCATGTATGGTCAAGCTCTACCATTCACATCATGTCACTTCTAAAAGCAACAAGGAGGTTCTGTGACAAGATAGAATGGGTTCATACCTAAGGTTATAACGAAACGGTCACAAGGGCATGCAAAGTGCAAATAGATGTGAAACCTAACCTATATGCTAGTTTAGACACCATACTTGAAATCAACATGAACAGGTCAAAACCACGGTCAAACAGCGCTCAAAATGGACTCCTACATCATCAAATTAGTCCAAAATGGTCAGAAATGGTCAAAAACTATAGAAAGTGGGTCAAAAATTTCAAAAATTTCTATAAATAGTAAAAAATTCAAAAATTCCATATCATTTGAAATTTTTACCCATTTGAGCTCAAAACTTCCAACATGAATTTCGGGAGCATCGTCCAGCGAAATTCGACACCGTTTGTTCCAGGTAACTGCTCATGTCCTCCTCTTCCCATTTCATACAAATTTTTTCAATTTCCATGGTCAATTTTATTTTATAGGCCAATCTAAAGTAGGCGTTTCAGCCCACGTGGATATCAAGGTTTTCTGTGCGTATAGGGCTGGCCATACATGGAAAAACCTCCCAAAACTGTGTACATATGTGGTTGTTTTGCAAACAGTCATGTATGCAGCTGCAAATAAGGATTTTTAAGTTAAACAATGACCAAAAATCATGTTTTATGTGTAGGATGGTTCTAGAATGGAGGGAGAGGGAACATGGTGATGTAGAAGAGGGTGTTTAAGGTGACTTAATGGCCCAACAAGCTCTACGTGCATGTGGTTTGCATAAGTTTTGGTGTCTTGGTAGCCTAAGTGCCAAACCAAGACTCCTGCAAATGCTAGTGGATTACTGGGATCCAGAGTCAGAGTCTTTTCATATTGATGGGTATGTCTCTCAGTATAGAGATTGAGGACATATATTTTATTACTGGAGTATCCCGACGAGGAGACGTGGTAAACCTATGCTCTCGCGGGCCCGGAGGTGGCCTGACTATTGATGAGTACATTGCGGTGTACTGCTTTACAGACATAGAAAAGGTTGGGAGTCAAATCCTGATAAACTCGATCCAGGTGCTAGGACTGAAGGCCATATTATTGGCACTTGGTAGGATAGATGGTCTAGCTTCACTCCACTAGGACTCATGGCCATTGATGTTCTATGTGGTGGAGTGTATGAGTCCCACAGTGTACGACTGGAGCACTGTGCTGTCAAGTAACATGAAGCAGCATCTTAGTGATAGCAAGATGGGCAGGGTGAGAAACTTCAGTTTAGGTAGCATACTGAGCATGTTCTTCTTTGGGTGTGTACCGGGGCTAATCCCTAGAGTGGACATTCCTCCACACGGAGTTCGAGATCCGGCCCAATGACATTGGGTAAATGTTATGCGCAGACTATGTGGAGGTAGGGTGGCTAATCCCTACCCAACAGACTTCTTTCCATGGTGGCGGCAACATATTATTGCCATTTATGACTACCCCTATGCAGGGATAGATTTCCAAGGAGACTCAGACATGTCCCTACCACCAGGAGTGGCATATGGTGACATAGGTAACGAATCCCAAACCCTCTTTTTAAGTTTTTGAATTATTAAATTTTTTGTGTTTTTTGGTATATTGACTCAAAATACATGTTTTGGTGTGATGACACATAGTGACAATCTATCATGTGTATGCAGATGTTGGACCATGGTGACCTGACGATTTAACTCGTCATAGATGGAGGGGAAGAGGAGACAAAATCATGGGTGCAGATGCAGAGCGGACGCTCCAGAGCATCCACACAAACTTTGTACGCTTGACACATAGGGTACCCATGGTGCAAGTCGAGGGCTTTCCTGAGGCCATGCAGCGCTAGGTGGTTGGTGTACCATGGGCATGGGTTCGATTATTTCGACAACTAGTTAGAGCCGTGGTGTGCTACCACGATCAGAACCCCCCTCCTCCTCCTCAGGCTTTGAGTCCTGAGAGTATTTATTTTTTGTACTACCGTGTATTATATTTTGTTGGCTTGGAAGCCCCATTTTTGTATTATGACACTTATGTATTATGACATCACATTTTGGATGTTTAATGAAAAACTTTTATGATGATCGATTTATTTATTTACATGTGTGTAAAAATGTATGTTTGTGATATGCTTATGGTCTATGAAACAAATGCCAATCTAACACATAGTTAGCATATGAGTCAACAACTTGATTAAAAATTCTTGAAACATGTATGTATGTTATGTTCTCAAATTTTTGTTCTAGCAATATCGCACGTAAGAATCTTCGTAATATTGTCAGATCCCTAATACGATACAAGCCATTGATATGCGAAACCACTAACTGTGAATCAAGACGTACCTCAAGAGAGAGAATACTATGTGAAATGGCATCCTGCAATAACTTGATGACGGCACTATATTCAACAACATTGTTTGAAGAAGGCTGTAAACATACGCCTCCTGAAGACAATACTTGACCCATAGGAGTATAAATCACCCAAGTAGTAGAAGCTGAGTTTTGAGTGTGACGGATAGCACCATCAACGAGTTTTATGTAAGCAGAAGACTTCATCAAAATTTTCCATAAGAAACGAAAGCGAATCAACAAATTTGATAACCATAGGAAAACCTAACTATGTAAAAAAATGTACAATAATATACAATAATCATCCTTAGCTGAAGATCATGCATAGTATTTTTTAAGATAGAGCCCATTTCTAGGCTCCACCAAGGCTGTCCCTTCATAATCTACCAGCTCATAGGTGCCCTTCTCTAACACACATTTGACTATGTAAGGACCATGCCACATGGGATTAAACTTCCCTTCCCCCAAGGGTTCTTTAGCTTAACCCCATAAAAGGACCAAATCACATTCACTAAACCTCCTTGGACGGATAGAATTATCATATTGGATCTTAACGCGATGCTTACCACTAAGGCATCTTGGCGTTGCTCATCAAGCTACTCTAAGTGGACCAAATGTTCCTCCAATGCGGAAGTGTCTGGTAAAAGCTCTATAGCTAGCTTCAACAAAGGGATTTTGCATTCAAACGGCAAGACAGACTCCATCCCATGTATGAGTTGATATGGAGAGAAACCAGTGGCATTTTTAACCGCGGTTATATAGGCCCACAAAGCAGGATATAACATGATATGCCAATTCTTCTTGCTTTGCACGATGGTTCATTGGAGAATGAACTTAATTGATTTATTCACTGCTTTGACCTGTCCATTTTCCTGAGGGTAATAAGAAGAAGAGTGCTCCTACTTATACCCTAACTTTGAATCCAACTCTTCCATCGTTATATTCTGAAAGTGCCTACCATGGCCAGTGACAAGCTCTTTCAGAATGCTGAATCGAGTAATAATTTTGTTGAAAATGAAATGTGCAGCTGTCTCACTATCGGATTTAATCATGGGCATAATCTCTGCCCATTTCGTGAAATAACAGCCACTATAATGTGATGATGCCCCCTAGCTGAAGCTAGGTTGCGATCCATGAAGTCAAGCCCCCACTTGGTGAAGGGATTGGTGTGAAAATCGGATGTAATGGGGTAGGATGCGAGTGCATATTGCATGCAAACACCTGGTAAGGGTGACACTTCTTGATCGCATTGACACATTCTTTGAAGATCGACGGCCAAAAATACCTCGCTCTCAAGATTTTTTGGGATGTAGAAAGCCCAGATAAATGACCACCACACGCCCCTCCATGGAAATCATTCAGCATAACCTCAACCTCATTATGGGTTAAACAACGATGCAAAATGGAATCTACCCCACGGTGGTACAGAGTGTTATCCACTATAAGGTAGTTCTTAGATACATGATGTAATCGTCATCGCTCATCCCATGAAAGGTGAGTAGGGACCTTCAACATTTGCAAATATACAATGATATCCCCATACCATGGGTCCAAAGTTGAGATAAGGAAAATATGCTCATCGAAAAACGTATCCTCATAAGCCTCCTCCTCCTCCACACTTGGAAAATAAAAAATGAGCTCCGCAAAGATCAACAATTTCTTCGATTTAGATGAAACAAATTTGAGATCAAATTATTGCAAAATAACAATCCACTTATTATATTTTCCCCTGATCATCCTTCTAGTGAAGATGAACTAAAATGGATTGACATGAGCTACCACTAAGGTCTGGCGAAGGAGAATGTAATGTCTCAATCTCTGAAATGCATGAACGGTGGCCAAGGCAAGTTTCTCCACATGAGAATAATGGATTTTTGCATAAATAAGGTTTTGGCTCAAATAATATATGACATGCTCGTGGAGCTCCTCATCCTCCTGAACCAAAACCATACCAACCGTCTCATTGGACGTGGCCACATAAATAAAAAATCATGGCTAAAGTCAGGTGGACTAAGCACGGGGGCTGATGCTAAGGCTCGCTTAAGAGCATCAAAGGACTCCTGGTCCTGCTTATCCCAACAAAAAATAGTGTCCTTCTTTAAAAGACGCATAAAGCCTTTAGTCAAATTGGAAAAATTAACCACGAATCTCCGCAATAAATTTTCCATGCCTTGCAAACACTGAAGATGTCTAATATTACACGGGGAAGACAATTGAAGTATTGACTCAACCTTTAAAGGATCAAATCTTATACCCTCCTTGGATACAATGAACCCTAGCAAGTGACCAATAGTCACACAAAAGATGCACTTATGAGGATTTAACCTAACCTGGTAATGGCAGAATCTTTCGAATACTAATATAAAATGGTATGGATGACACACTCTCAGACGAGAATGAGCAGCAAGATCAACCAAATACACTTCGATAATCATTTTGAGATCATGAAAAATTAAGGTCATATCCTGTAGAAATGTGGCTCCGGCGTTTTTAAGACCGAAAGGCATCTTTCGATATGCAAACGTACCCCAAGGACAAATAAATGAAGTTTTATGTTGATCCTCGGGTTTGATCTGAATCTGATTATATCCAGAAAAACTGTCCATGAATGAGAATACCTTTGTTCTCGCACACTCATCCAAAATCTGATCAATAAATGGTGTGGGAAAATTATCCTTAGGACAAGCACGATTTAAATCACAGAAATCAGAGCATATACGAATCGCTCCCTGCTTCTTATCAAACGAAACGGGATTTGAAACCCCCTATGTCAAGGGAATGAGATAGATAAAATTGTATTTTAAGAGCTTCTCTATCTTAGCCTTAATAGCGGGTGCTTTTCTAGGATTCACCGGATGCAAACATTGTCGAACGGGCTTCGCATTTGGATAGTTCTTAATCTCATGTTCGCCAATACGAGGGTCGATACCTGGCATTTCTTCATATGACCAAGTGAATATGTCATGAAACTCTTTAAATAGCTCGGTATTCTCCTTGATTTCATCAGGGGAACAATCCGCCCCAATGTAGACGTTCTCAACTTTGCCAAGATCGCAAGAAATATTGATAGGAATAGTGTTAGAGTTTTATCATTCAAGCTAGAATTATACTAGGATCTTTAACTGAGAGAATAACATGCACAACAATTAACACAAGAGACAAGATACACAAAGAATTTTCCTCGGGGAAACCATAAAGGCGAAAACCCCGTAACTTCCTCAGAGATAAAATCAGCACCAAAAGTAAAACCTGAAAACATAAAGATGATATCCTAATAGTAGTAGTCTCTCTCTTGTATCAACAACTTCTTTCTCACTCATGTGCCCCAGTGAGTGAGTGTGTGTGTGATATATAGAGAGACTCACTCTCTATTTATATTCTTTCGTTCACTTAATGTCCACTTTAACATGTCGGCCCCACTTAACAATTACTTACTAGGGCCGACATCTCTAGGAGAGTCTAATAACCCTAGTGCCCCACAACTGTGGGGACTTTAACCCTTGATCAATAGGAGGGTTACCCAAAATGACTTTACATGACTTGTTTACATTATTGAATATCCTGATAGGAACATCGAGGTATGACATGACTCAAATACATTACAGACACTTTTTGGAATAAACATCGGGGTATAATACATAAGATATACAAGTGAATACATTCTGAAGTTACAAATACATCAACACTCCCTCTTAACTAGGAAGGTATTCTCTTGACACAATTTATCAGCACAAGTCTTCTTCTCTGTATCATCTAGATCATCATTGAGTTCTCGTCATCTTCATCTTCAATTCATCTTCATTTGGATCTAGATCATCACTCGATCTAGATCATCATCACTGGATCTAGATCATCACTCGATCTGGATCATCATCACTGTATCTGTATCATCACTCGATCTAGATCATCATTGCTGGATCATCACTGCTGGATCATCATCACTGGATCTATATCATCATGGTTGCTATCGCTTGATTCTTCTCATCACAGGAAGTTCTACAGAGCCAGCCCTTTTTCATGTTGGTTATAGGCCTAGCCTCCATGTAGGTCTTCTTCAGTGCTTATATCTGACCCTAAGTTAGAATGGCCCACCTAGCACTTACATCTGACCTCATCTCATTAGAAAGGCACACCCAACACTCACATCTGACCATGAGAGGAACACATCCACCATCATGTCAGAATGGCCCAACAATTAAATCTGACAATGGGAGGGCCCAGCCTGCCCCCATGTCAGAATGGCCCAGCCCTTACATCTGACCATGGAAGGAACCAATCCTCTCACCATGTCAGAATGGCTCTCAGTCCCATACTAAGGGTTCTTGGTAACTGACCAAGGGCCTCCATTCTCCTAGAGAATGGCATCAGCCCTTACATCTGACCATGGGAGGGCCCAGCCTGCCCCCATGTCAGAATGGCCCAGCCCTTACATCTAACCATGGAAGGAACCAATCCTCTCACCATGTTAGAATGGATCTCAGTCCTAGATTGAGGGTTCTTGGTAACTGACTAGGTGCCTCCATTCTCCCAGAGAATGACATTAGCCCTTATATCTGATCAAGTGGGAACACATCCCTCAATCACATCAGAATGGCCTTGCACTTATATCTGATCATGTGATATTACATCCCACAGTCATATCAGAATGGCCCTCAGTCCCAGACTGAGTATTCCTGGTAACTGACCAGGTACCTCCATTCAGAGAATGGAAATCAATGCTTATATCTAATCATGTGGGAACACATCCCACAGTCACCTCAGAATGGCTTAGCACTCACATCTGACATGGAAGGAACCAATCCTCCCACCATGACAGAATGGCTCAGCCCTTACATCTGACCATGGAAGGAGCGAATCCTCTCACCATGTTAGAATGGCTCTCAGATCTAGGCTAAGTATTCCTAGTAACTGATCAGGTGCCTCCATTCAGAGAATGGCATTCAACACTTATATTTGATCATGTGGAACCAATCCTATAGTCACCTCAGAATGGCTCAACACATATATCTGACATGCGAGGAACCAATCCTCTCATCATGACATAATGGCTCAGCCCTTACATCTGACCATGGAAGGAACCAATCATCTCACCATGTTAGAATGGCTCATGGACTCATCACTTCCCCTTGGAGGGAACCTTGATCAGGAGAACACCAAGCTTCTCCCTGAAGTACTCAAACTTCACTTTGGCCAATGGTTTAGTCAACACATCAGCTATCTGTTCGTCCATCGCAACATATTGGAGCTTCACTGCTCCTTTCTACACCATATCCCTGATATAGTGATATTTGATCTCGATATGCTTCGACTTGTCATGGAACACCGGGTTCTCCGACAACTTCACACAACTCTGGTTATCGCAATATATACAAGTAGCATCTAACTAGAGATCAAATAAATCAGACAGTAGCTTACTTAGCCATACTGCCTCACAAATAGCTGAACAAGCTATGACATACTTTGCTTCAGTTGTACTCAGTGCCACGCAAGATTGTTTCCTGCTAAACCAAGAGATCACACCTGATCCCATACTAAAGCAACACCCTAAAGTTCTCTTCCTATCGATGGAACTGCCTGCCCAATCTGAATCAACAAAACCTTCCAGGTTAATCTTTTGATTCACCTCATACTTGAGCCCATAATCAAGTGTACCCTTCAGGTACCTTAGAATATGATTTGCAGCAATCAAATGAACATGTCTCGGATCTGTCAGGAACTGGCTCAAGGTGTTCACAACAAAGAAAATATCTGGTCTCGTGTTTGTCAGGTACATTAAGGACCCAATCATCTGACGATACATTGTAGCATCAACCGCTTCTGATGAAGCATCAATCAATAGCTTCAGGTTCGATTCCATAGGTGTGGTCATGGCCTTGTAGTCCATCAACCTGATCCTCTTCAGGATCTCTATTGCATTTAATCCCTCTGAAGTGAAGCATCATTCTCCCTCTGTATTTTGTACTCTATGCACTGAAACATTCTGTACTGGAGTGACAAGTAGCTTCCTCTGCTACTAATATTCTATGTATCCATCTAGGGTCACTGGATACCAAGATCCTCTATCTTTGAATCTTTTCAAAATTTCTTCTTGCACTCAGCTGTGAGCTTGTCATCCTCTATAGGATTTCATCTTCAACCTTGTAGCAATAGTTAAGATCTTCATCAGGCTCATCGTGTATGTGTTATCCCATGGGTGTCTTCTGAGCTCATACAAGGCCTTATTTAATTTGCAAACACGATTCTTCCTGTCATGTGTCTCAACTCCCACTGGCTACAAATGTCTCTTCCTAGTCTATGCCTTCTTTTTGTGAGAAGCCTTGTGTTATGAATATTTCCTTGTATCCCATGATGTTTCCATCTACTACATGATGGAACTACGAAATTTCCTTCACGTATCGATACTGCATCCTAGACATCATTC
This sequence comes from Pseudotsuga menziesii, assembly GCA_001517045.1. Taxonomy (NCBI): domain Eukaryota; kingdom Viridiplantae; phylum Streptophyta; class Pinopsida; order Pinales; family Pinaceae; genus Pseudotsuga; species Pseudotsuga menziesii. The sequence continues at coordinate 7,354 of LPNX010584199.1, read as the reverse complement.
TTCTTTAACTGGTATTCCCTTTCTTCTTGGTTACTTCTTCATAGCTAGAAGGTTCTACATCAATGATGTCACTGCATTCGTCAAATTATTCTTCCTCTTGAACTGTCGTCACTTGTTCTTCGGAACAAGTCTCATACTTCTTTGCTTGTAGGTGATTTTATGCGATCTTTCCTATAAATCCAATGCATTAGTTTTATGGTTAGAAACATTTCATAAGGAATATTCATAATGGAAAATTCTTATGCATAAATATATGATCATGCAACTATTTTAGCCAATACAACATTCATCCATATCTCACGGAAACTTTATAGATGCCTTCCATCTCTACCCGGACAACATTGAGATTGTGCACTAATCCAATATGTCAGCAAAGAGGTTTCATTCCAGATAAGTAGCAATGGAGAGTTATATAGAACCATGGGCTACTTACCCATCACATGCATATTAGTAGTATACTGTCATTAATGAAAACATTTTATTATGCATAATATATCAACTGAATATAAACAAATGCATAACAAAATAATATCATGAAATGACAATTGAATACTTATCTTTATTTCTTTCGTGGGTAGACTCCTTCTTGAGTCTTCAGCTTAATCATCTTCTTCATTGTTTCTTATGCAAATGCTAAGATTAATAAGAGGTTCTTCAAGAGTTGAGTTCTTCATATTCCTCATCGCTTGAGGGATCTTCTTTGGATCATGAGAGCTTGATCTTCAATTTCTCCCATCTTCTCTTTTCTTATTATGAGTCGAGCTTCTTTTCTTGTGTGCACTCTTCCCAGAGTCTACTGAAGGTAATCACTTCCTTTCGGCACACATTCCTTGAATGAATGAATCCCATGATCTTGGGAGGCCATTCAAGGTGTCTATCACCACTTCTGCATTCTCCACTTCTTCTTCTACTACTACAAGTTGTTCTTTGATTTGAGAGACCCTCGTAAAGTATGATTCTATGGTCTCTGCATTCTAGATCTTCACATTCTTCAACTATTTTCTCAAAGTAATATTTTGATTTATGTTCTTCCCTTCAAATATCTTGTTCAAGGAATCAAACATCTCTTTCAGTGTCTTTAGGGAAGACACTTGTGGTATAAGGTGATCCGTGATTTAATCAACAATGATCTTCTTGACCTTGACCAAGTTCTTCTGGTGTAAGGCTTTTAGCCTAATCTCCCTCTGGAACTGGAACCTCTCTACTCATGTAGGAGTCCAATTCATTTTCTTTAGAGAGATCATATACTTCCATGCTTGGAAGTTGTCAACTTCACCAAGATTATCATCAATCTGATGTGATAGATCACTTTTAAATGAGAACCTCAAACAAAAATAGCAAAAGATTAGATCTTACCGATTTGAGGTGTCCATCCTGGTTCGAGAGCTGGCTGATCTAGGGTTTGTCAAAGAAACCCTAATTTTGAAAAGTTGGAATTTTTCAGATTTGATTGGCTATAAAGATAGAACTCTTTAAGGTGAGCTGTCCAATGTACTCATTTTCTGAAAACAGTGGAGGGAAGCTCCCGGAACAAGAAGCCCCGGTTTACCAATTTCTTCTGCAGAAATTCCTGATACTGTTTTTGCGGTATCTCTGAAATTACTACTCCTATGTGTCTGAAACTTCTGACTAAGGTATCCTCTCCTGTGCCTGTTCCAACACCATAGGTTTCATCAGAATTGGTTTCATCAATTGGGACTTATGAGCGTTTTCCCAAGGTGACATGTTTCAGTACTGTTCAGCATAGCAAAGTTGTATGGATTTCCATGTGTCATTGTTTCCTCTTCTGGGTTTGAAACTCAGACCACAAAAAGTATAGTCTGTGTCCTTTCTGGAAAATATTCAGAAATTTCATTTGGACCTTTGTATCCCATGATACAACAATTCTCCCCAGGTGTCCTGTTTAGGGATGAATCTTGGAAGAGTTTGGAACCCTAACTTGGAGGGATCATAGCTCCTAAAATATAGCGAATATGAGGCTGGAATTTGGAAACACTGTAAATCAGGATTCTATCGTTGGCTTGTGAAATTTTTAGCTCTTGATCCATGTCCAATCCTGAGATATAGTGAATGTACCCAAACTTATCAGTTTTAGTATTTTAGGATTTTTTCGGCCCAGGGTCAAACTAGGGTTTGAATTTCCCGGAGTTATACTCAACCAAAAATATTGACCCAGGTCTCTAAACTTCGATTTTGATGAGGAGAGAAATCATATGCCGGGATTGCTCAAAAATTCCTCTTTTGTAAGAAGCCCTAATTTCCCGCACCAAAAACTAAAAATGCTCGGAATCAAATTATGCTTCAACAGAAAGATGCACCCTTCAATGGAGAGTCAGCCTAGCATAATTTTGCTGATGGATTGTGGAGAGAGATCCAAGAAGTAAGAATCCCTAGCTTCTACAGCTGCCCAATGTCTTCTTCTTAGGTTAGCTTTGATACCATGTTATATTTTATCATTCAAGCTAGCATTATATTAGGATCTTTAACTAAGAGAATAACATGCACAACAATAAACACAAGAGGCAAGAGACACAAAGTATTTTCCTCGGGGAAACCATAAAGGAGAAAACGCTGCAACTTCCTCAGAGATAAAATCAGCACCAAAAGTAAAACACGAAAACATAAAGATGATCTCCTGACAATAGTAGTCTCTCTTGTCTCAGCAACTTCTTTCTCACTCATGCGCCCCAATGAGTGAGTGTGTGTGTGATAAATAGAGAGGCTCGCTCTTTATTTATATTCTTTTGTTCACTTAATGTCCACTTTAACATGTCGGCCCCACTTAAAAATTACTTACTAGGGCCGACATCTATAGGAGAGTCTAATAACCCTAGTTCCTCACAACTGTGGGGATTTTAACCCTTGATCAATAGGAGGGTTACCCACAATGAATTTACATGACTTGTTTACATTATTGAATCTCCTGATAGGAACATCGGGGCATGACATGAATCAAATACATTATAGACACTTCCTGGAATAAACATCGGGGTACAATACATAAGATATACAAGCGAATGCATTCTGAAGTTACAAATACATCAACAAATAGTAGGTGATAAATTCACCATGTTCCCATGATCCATATGACAAAGAGAGCTCAGTGGAACCATGGGACTACCAATCTTCTTGCTAAGAATCTCCCTAAAGTCCTCACGCTCCATATGGTTAAGCTCAGGAAGAAAATATGATCTATGATGTAACTCTTCCCAAGGTGGCTCAACCCTAGACATGGCCTCAATAATGGCTTCATCTAATGGAAAAACATTGTCAAGGAAATGATGTGCGTGAGAGGAATCAACTGCCCATGCAGGAAGCACACACGTGTCCTCCTCCTCTATCCATGAAGAGGAAGGACTAGGCTTCGAAACACAATCAATATTTTCTTGATATGCTATCATTGCTGTAGGCAACAACACATCCATTTCAACAGGTCCATTCGAAGGACTTAATGAAGGAAGAATCCAAGGATCTTACATATGGGTAGTGCAAAAAGACACTAAATTCAATGAAGATGAAGCCCCACCAAAACTAGATTCGATCATAAGAATAGGTGCAAGACAACTAAAGGTCCCCATAAGAGATGGATACATACCCACACCCACACTCCTAGTTTCTGGCTGAGAATGATCGATAATTGGGATAGAAGCTCCCGATGATGCACTAACACTCGGATTACAGAATGATGTCTGATCAATCGTAATGATCTTCCCATTAAATGGAAAGCATACTACTTGAAAGAGAGAAGAGGCTACGGCTTGCATACTATACATCCAATTTCGGCCGAGCAAAAGATTGTAGTCAAGGGGTGCATCAACCACCTCGACCTCGATTGTGATGGTCTTCCCTCCCAATTGGACCTTAAGAGAAGGAAGAATCCCATGTGGCTGAAATGATCTACCATCAAAGGCAGTCAACATAGTAGTATATTGAGACAACTCGGGAGAACCCAAACCATTCCAACATGACAAAGACATCACAGAAGCAGCAGCACCTTCATCAATCACAGTGCATTTGACGGTCATATTAAGACACTCTACATGAATCAAAAGAGACACATAGTAAGGCAAGCAAGGTTGTAGTACTATGGTTTCAAATTTGATATTGGAAGAAGAGTTATCATCATTATCCCTAAGAGTAGAAAGTAAGTCTTTCCTTTGCGGAGGACAACTCTGAAGTACTTCAAGCGCAGACATCACACAAGGATTTTGGCCCAAATCCTTGACAACAGAATAGTTCTGGGTGGCTTGGGCATTAGGATTGTGCCCTGAACGCTTTAGGACTCCCTTAGGAATTCGGAGTGCAATTTCAGGTTTATCCATAGGGTTTTCGATACGCAAATGGCTCTCGGGTGGAGCAGGTTCTTTTCCAAGGTCCGGTTGTGACGAACCATAATCCTTCGCACGAGTCACAACCTTAGTAGCACATACCATGTTGATGCAACCACGACTAGTATTGGATTCCGATGGATTTTGATCTCAACCCAATGCACAATGAGGATCATTGGTCCTTGAGTTCATATTTTGATTATGGGGTAAAGGATTAGTCAGCACAGCTAGGCCCTGTGCTATGAATCTTGAGGCATCTTCCATATGAGGGCACAAGTGAGTGAGGTGGTCCTCCTTACACAATTTGCAAGGAAACTTTACCTTACATTTAGACTGCTTGTCCCTCCAACATTGCAAGAGTTCCTGTCATTAAAATTAGCATTTTCATTCTTGTTTCCACCCTTCTAATTATTTTTACCCTTTTTATTACTCCTTCTGAGCTGCTAGTTTCCCTTCTGGTCTGACAATTGAATGGAAAGTACACTCGCCATTTGGGTGGGTTCAGACAAATCCATGGCTTGTCCCAAAGAGGATTGATTACTAGACAATTGGATCACTTGTTTCACAACCAAATCCACAGGTTTGTCACTTGTACAACCCACGATGCGGTCGGCATGTGGTCCAGGCTTGATCTTGGGATCAAAACTAGAACGCGGAGTGTTAGGTATAATCTCATACAAAAGTTCGGATTGAGCGTAGATCAAATACAACTCTTGTGCCCTAAATATTGCTTGTTCCTCGTTTTGGACTCAGGATGTAGAAACATCCTTCACGATGTAAGGTAACAACGACTTGAGGAACCACTCAAGGAGATTCTGGTGGTATAAAGGCTTTAATCAACCTCTTTCGTCTACGCCACTCTTGAATATGATCTGAGATATGTGTGGCTTTGTCTTGTCAAAATGTCAACAAGAGTTCTGTACCAATGTCATAATGCACGGGTAGTTGAAAGTGATTGAGGAAAGTCATGGCAAGGTCATCAAATAAAATGAATGGACCCCTTGGTAAATCTATATACCATTTCTCTATAGGCCCGGTGAGGGTGCGTTGAAATAGCCTTAAATAGATTGAGTCATCATGTAAGGAATTGGAATAGCACCAAAGGTGAAAAGTAGTGACATGTTCACTAGGATCTTCTCCTGCTTTGCCCTCGAACTTGGGAATTTTTAAGGGAATCTTGTTAGGGATGACCGTCCAGGCCGGGTCATAAGATACCAGATTGTTCATAAGTCTCGATAAGTTAGGTAAGTTCAACGTTGCGAGAAAAGGGAGCCTAGGTTGAGCTAGTTTATGCCACGTTCCCTGATAGTTCTGGTTCATATAAGGCTAATTACTGTAAATACCATGGCCTTGGCGATAATATCCTCCTCCCATTTGACCCGTGTAGGGATGCATAGAAGCATTATGATGTGGTGTACCTTGACTATGTGGTGCTACAAAGCCATAATTGGAAGAGTAAGTAGGTTGTTAATACTCGTACCCATAGGGTTGATAGTTTTGTCTATACTGCGGTCCATAAGACTGTCCATGAGAATCTCCATAAGGTGTCCAATGGGATGTCCCATGAGAAGATCCATAGTTAGGGATATGGGGAACTCCTTGCAATGGACCATGAGACAATCCTAAAACAGGAATATGACCTCCTGAGACAATAGGAGGTACTTGACTCTGAGATAATACCATGTGAGCAGTCGCAGTATGAACATGGCTAGTAGCGATATTTCGGCCCGAAGGACCATGTGAATGAGGGGGAGGAAGGGTTTTCAAAAAATCATTCGAAGTAGTAGGGTTTGAGGACGAAGGGACATGTGAAGGGATGTAAGTGGTGTTCCCTATGGTCACTTGTCTCGGTTTTGGTATCCGCATATGACTACTAACACTAGGTCTAGAACAAACATGTGAGGTAGCTTCCACCACCGAGATGGAAGGTGCAATGTGACTAGTGCTCCCAAATCTCTCCGCATGGAAAGGAATAGGAGTGCCCCCAGGCATAGTGCTAGGTTCAACTTCTGACTCGACATGATGTACTGGATCATGTGCAGGGATATTAGGCATGCCATAATGAACATGAATAGTGCTTGTGGGTTCATGATGAGTCTCGTCGCCTAGAAACCAATACCGACGACTTATGATTGAGGGATCATAACCAGAATGTGAAGGTATTTCTGGTGAAGAATCATATATGGGAGTAGAATTTTCATCCCCAACCTCGTGAGGTGGAGAAGACATCTCAGGAATATCATCCTCGTGATCTCTCATCGTGTTTGAATCAATGTGAGAAGTAGTCTGCCTGGACTATCTGTTTCTATCTCCCAAAGAACACTACTACATTTTGCCCAAAAATCCAACGGCCGTATTGTCGGATTTTCGACACTTCCCTGTCGCATGTACGACATTATGATTTTTTTCTAAGCATCGGAAACTTGTCATCGGTTATCCGACACCTAAATAACCGTTGGTTAAGCGACACCGAAGTAACCGTCGGTTAAATTTAAAGCGTCGGATAAGCGACGGCATATCTTCGACGGTAATAAAATTTTTAAGAATATAGCCTTCATGTCGTCGGTTAAGCGACAGAAGGACCGTCACTTATCCGACGGTTAGTTAATATTTAAAAAAAAAATACTACATAAAAGCTTGAAAAACCGTCGACCAAGTGACAGATATAACCATTAACCGTCGCTTAAGCGACAGGTAGAAGCGTCGCTTAAGTGACGCCTGTTGAAATTTAAAAAAAAAAAAATTAAAATTCATTGACCAGGGTTTTGACATTTCCATTTGAACCATTATTTGCAGTTCGTTTGATGATCAATTTATAAAAGAGAACATTCGAGGTTTGGATAGAAAATGCCTTGCATAATTCTTGCACAAGTTTCTTCTGGAATCTTTTACAAAGAAAACCTTGAAGTCCATTCCTGGAGAAATATCATAATCTTGTCTCTGCATTTTAAACCAAAAAATGAGTTAGGCATGATTTTCCCTCTTGCTATTTCCTATAGTTTGATAATTCTTTTAAGGCACTAATG
>LPNX010584157.1:132923-153512 GCA_001517045.1 Pseudotsuga menziesii | reverse complement strand
AAGCAATACTGAAGGCTCTCTGAAGTCCGAACAAGTTATCCCTGTCCGGTTCACCAGGCTCACTTGATAGAAAACCACTAAGTACAACTTAGGTGGTAACAGTATTAACCCATGGTTTTGTTATTGTGTAGTCTTAAAAATACTTGTGTTAATATTGAGAAGGCATTCCATTTCCCATGCAATCAGTATGCCCATTGTTATCCTAAATATTTAACATGGTATGAGAGCATATTGCTTGATCCTTTCCTTGTTGTCTTGAGTAATCCTTTTCACATAGTTAAAAGCATAGAAAGGCATAGATTGAATATTTTTGGAGGTTGTGATCAAGACAAGAAGACTAGAGAAGATTGAAGAATATTGAATATTGAGGATGTAGCTACAAGAAGAACTACTCGAAGAGATTGAAGAGGTAATAAATATCTTAACACCACTAGGTTTATGGCATACCTTTCAAGGAGGCGATTATGATGTATGGGAAATCAAAGTAAAAAGTTGTTAAGGTCACAAGATTTGTGGCATTTCGTACCGAAAGAGGATTCCATTGATCCAAATGCACTTAAGACTTTGACAATGTTCAAGAAATACATAAGGAAAGTTGTTTCCTTAAGTCTGACACATGAGAGTATAGATTAGTCCATTTTTCATTACATTGCAGAAGCTAATAATCCAAAACAGACATGGGATATATGTAAATAAGTGTTTAGGGAAGAGAAATTGGCTATATAATAAGATGACATTGCAAGTCACGCAAAGCATTAGGATTTCCATAATGAAGTGGAAGATATTCCAGAACACTGGGTGTTAAGCCCTTAATGATGACACATTACACCATATAGTGTGGCACATTATCACCTATATTGTGGTGCATTACATATTATCTATGCAGGATTGAGTCTATTAGTGGGTTTATTAGTTGTTATTTTACACTTTTATATACCATATATAGGAACTATATCTTCTCATTTTGGCATCATCTCATCTTATATTGTATTGTACATTGTGTAAGGAGGTTCCTCCCTCTAAGAGGATTTATATTTATCTCTGATATTCATCGTTTAGTCGAGTATTACTCTTGTATTGTCTATTTCTTCTCTTTTTATGCTATATGTGGGATTTGGTTGCATAACATTTGGTATTAGAGCTCTTTCCTCGGGACTAGCTTCTCTAAAACGAGTCATATTGGAAAACATGTGTTCTTGGGGAAAAGGTCATATCTAAAGAATACAAGATCCAAATGGAGTGATACCAGTGGAATATGAAAGAAGAAAAAATAGGGTATCTATTCTAGAATTTTCTGATATAGGAAAAAAACACAAGGGACATGTGGCATACAGTACAACTTCTCTCTTCTTGATAGGCCAAAAATAAGAAACTTTGGTATGTTTGCAATAACGTTTTGTTGGCTCATCTATATTAGTTCATACCTATAGAATTGTAAAGAGGATGGATTGAGGTACTATAGGACAAAGTTTCAGACTCACATGAGTTTCAATTCAAATTTGATTATAGTTACAAGTCGACCCTAAAACAGTCTCCCAATCACAGATTGAAAAAGGTATGTCATTTTGCATGTGAATAGCTTTAGTAGAACGATATATTTTTGGTAAACTGTAGGGTGTGATATTGTTAAAAATGCCACCAAAAGGAAGCGGAAAGAATTACACTCCACAGAAACCCCCATAGGATTCATTACTGATATACAAGGAAATGGAAGACATTTATTTTAGAGAATCCAAGTTGGAACATATGATAAATGAAATGCAAAAATTTATGACTTTTCTAAATTGGAGAAGGAGATGGCTGGTAAAGATGATCTCAAAGGGATGGCTAGTAAAGAAGATCTTCAAGACTTGAAGTATTTTATCAAGGATATCAAACATAACTTTATTCCTCAATTTTATACTCAAGAAGAGGATAAGGAGGAATAAGATGACTTATTCTAGTCAAGTGTGGAGAAAATTGAAAAACAATTGGAGAGTAGGAATTTGGAGTCCTTAAATTTGATGATTCGCTACAACAACACAAGTTCAATTCAGGTGCAACAAACTACTTTATCCCCAAGATTGAAATGGGAAATTTTGATGGAAAGGATCTAATTACATAATTTTTTGAGATGGAGCAATTCTTTGATCTAAACTAGGTGTCCACTATGCAAAAGGTAACTATTCCATCCTTGTATTTATAACCTCATCGGTTTGTATGGTACGAATGGCTCTATGTCCGTTAAAATGAGTCTATTATCTCTTGGTATATATTCACAAAATAATTGATTGCACATTATGGGGATATAAATAGCAACACCTTCATCAATCAGTTGGTAAATCTCAAGCAAAAAAGTTCAATTACAGATCACATCAAGCAATTTCAGCAGCTAGGTCTCAAAGTGAAGAATATTTCAGAAGATAATTTGTTAGATATATTTATTGAAACCTTAAAAGATAAAATTCAACGTGAGGTGTGTCTCTTTGAACTATCATCGCTAGAGAATACTTTCACGATGGCAAGGAATGTTGAACATAAAAATATGGCAATGACTACTAGAAAGTCATTCACCAACACATATAGAGAAAATAATGTTCCTTCTTCCAAACCACCACAAAGCCTGACACCCCAAAAACTAGATAAAAGAAGAGATAAATTATTATGCTTTAATTGTGATAGCAAGTATAGTAAGGGACATAAGTGCAACGAGAATAAATTATTCTACATAGATTGTGAAGAGGAAGAAATAGAAGAAGAGGAAGCATCTCAAGAAGAGGCAACTTCGGAAGAAATGGAAAAGGATACTTCAAAGTAAATTACTCCCAACATATCTTGTCATGCATTGGATGGAATTAGCACTCCTCAAACTCTCAATATAGAAGGATACATAAAAAAGAAGAAGGTAACAGTGTTGATTGATTCTTGTAGTACTCATAATTTCATTCACTATAAATTAGCCAAAGTTCTTAATCGGGATGATTTTAAGGAACCGTACTTATTTAAAAGTGTATAAATGTTGGCAAATATTATGAATTCTTAAAACACCAACTATAAAATGATTAGCGATATATTTCAAAAAATATTTTAATTTCCAAGGATTTTATATCGTCTATATAATAATTTGGCAATTTTTAGGGTGAAAACTTTTTACCCCATAAAAATTGGGCAAAACAGGGCTTTAAAAAATGCAAAATGATGAATCCTTTTTGGGAGAAAAACATGGAAAAATAGCCCACTAGGCTAAAATTCGCCCTTAAAATTATCCCTCGTTCTTAATTGCTTTGTTTATCCAGCACCATAATTTCAAGTAATGATTGCAGATGGAGGAACTATAAATTGCTTAGGGAAATGCCATAATATCAATCTAGTTATGGGGGAACATGTATTGACTATTCTAATGATTTATGTCCCAAAGGGTGTTGCTAGCATTGTGTTGAGTGTCCAATGGTTACAATCATTTGGAATAGTGGATTTTACTTTTCAAAAGAAATTCATAAAATTTTCATGGGAAGGTAAAGAATATGCGTTACATGGTATCACATGAAAGACAAGAAAGGTGATAAGCTCTAATGGTATAACAAAGTTGTTAAAAAAGAGACATCAAGGTATAGTTGCACAATTATGCTCATTATATGTTCAAACCTCAAAATTCCCTATCTCCCCAAATCTCGAAAGGGTCATTAATATGCCTTCCAAGGTATTTGAAGATTTCTACAAAGGTCTTTGACCAATTCATGACTTTGATCATGTGGTCCACTTAATTCGAGGCAATGTTACACCTAACATCATACCTTAATGATATACCTATAGACAAAAGAGTGAAATTGAGTGTATGATGGATGACATGTTAGAGGCTAACATAACTAGCGCTAGACAAAGTTCTTACCCTGCACGAGTTGTAATGGTACATAAGCGAGATGGATCATGGAGTATGTGTCGTGATTATACAGAGCTTAAAAACAACACCATTAAATATAAGTTTCCCATTCCCATCATTAATGAATTGTTAGACAAATTACATGGAGCGATTGTCTTCACAAAGTTGGATAGTTGTTCCGGGTATCATCATATTCAAATGAAAGATGAAGACATCCCTAAAACATCATTCCGAATTCAGGAAGGTCACTATGAATTTTTGGTCATGCCATTTGGTCTAACAAATGCACCTTTTAGATTTCAAAGGTTTGATGAATTCTTTTTTCAATCCTTTCCATAGAAAATTTGGGTTGGTATTCTTTGATCATGCACTAATACATGTTGAGAGGGTACTACAACTACTAAAGGAGAAAGAACAGAATGCAAAACTGTCAAAATGTTTCTTTGGGATAAAATAGGTAGAGTATTTGGGTCATATTGTATCTCATGAAGGTGTCAAGGTAGACCCTAAAAAAATTGAATCAATTATGGACTAGCCGTTTCCCAAAAGCTTAAAGAAAATTCGAGGATTCTTAGGTCTCACACAATACTACCACAAGTTTGTTCAAAAATATGGAAGAATAGTAGCTCCTCTAACATTTTTACTAAAGAAAGATGCGTTTTCTTGGACACCAGAGGTAAGTCAAGCTTTTCAACAACTCAAAGAGGCCATGTGTAAAGCTCCTATTTTGGCAACACCATACTTTACAAAAACCTTTAATGTGGAATGTGATGCTTCAAGAAATGTAATTGGAGATGTACTAATGCAAGGACACACTATCTCCTTCACAAGTCATCCCATCAAGGGAAAGAACTTAAAATAGGCCATTTATGAGAAGGAAATGTTGGAAATACTACATGCCTTGAAGTAATGGCTCCCCTATTTTAAAGTGAGAAATTTCAAGGTTAAAACTGATCATGATAGCCTTAAATACTTATTGGAAATAAAGGCTATATTCAGAAGAGAAACAAAAATGGGTAACAAAGATGTTGGGATAGGACATTGAAATCATCTCCAAAAAGGGGGAGCAAAATGTTGTCGCAGATGCACTCTCAAGGAAAGATGAGGATCTTGAAGCATTAATCTATGTTATTTCGATCATCCAACTAGATTAGATAGAAGAAGATATGGACGAATGGAAAATGACGAAAAAAATATGGACATTTGTTCAAAAGCTGTAGTAGGATCCGAGTCCCTCTAATACATTTAGGTGGAAAGATGACTTGCTATTGTACAAGGATCACTTTTATCTTTGTAGGAGTGCCCAGATCAAGAAAAAGGTACTTTCTAAGTTCCACTCCTCACCAACAGGAGGGATCTTAGGTTTCATAAAAGCCTACCACGGGGTAAAGAAATATTTTTTTGGGATGGTCTTAAAACCGATGTTCAAACATTTGTGGTAGAATGTTTCGTTTTCCAACAAAATAACGTGGAAAAAATTAAGAGTCCTCGTCTCCTCAAACCACTTTCCATTCCAAGCCAAAGGTGGAGTGAGGTCTCGATGGATTTTATCACACGTTTACCAAAGTATGAAGGAAAGAGTGTCATCATGGTGGTTATTGATAGACTTATTAAATATGCACACTTTTCTGCACTATCTCACAGTAAAATAAATACACGGTACTCCAAATATTATAGTAAGTAACAGGGATGTCATTTGCACTAGAAAAATTTTGGATTGAATTATTTTCTTGTCTGGGTACTCAACTGGCTTATAGCTCATCTTATCATTCTCAATTTTATGGAGAAACATAGATCGTAAACAAATGTTTGGAAGGGTATTTTTGGTGTTTTGCAGCGGATAATCAAAGAGAATGAGTCAAGTGATTACCCTTCGAAGAATGGTACCATATAATACTTCCTTCCATACATCATAAAAAATTACCCCATTTATGGCATTGTATGGCTACCATCCACCATCAATCACATCTTCACGAAGAGACTCTAAGGTTCAAGCAATGGAAGACCACGTGTAGCATCAACAACAAGTTCTTCAACTCTTAAAGGACAACCTGAATCAACCACAAAATGGAATGAAAAAAAGGCATATCAACACCATTGTGAACAGAGATTTGATGTTGGGGATTAGGTGTTTTAAGGCTACAACCATCTAAACAAATGTCCCTAAAAAACACCAAGAAGGATAATAAATTATCACTCAAATACTAAAGTCCCTACAAGGTGTTACAAAATATTTGTAGTATGGCCTACAAATTGGAACTAGCATCTTCAGAAGTCCATCCAGTTTTCCATATTTCTTGTTTAAAGAAGGTTATAGGTGACAAGCTATTAGTTCAAACAATGATACGAGAACTTGATGAGGAAGGAAAAATCATCTTGGATCCTAAAGAAATTACTGAAATATGAACTAGACAACTTCAAAATCAATCAATTTTAGACTATCTCATTAAATGGAAGAACTTTCCGAGAGAAGATTCAACATGGGAAGATGAGTCCTTTATACATAAGCATTCAGAACTACTTCAATGTTGAGGGAAACACTTGTTGAAGGTGAGGGGCAAGTTATTCCTTTAATGATGATAGATTACACCATATAGTGTGGAACATTACCCCCTATATTGGAGTGCAATACATATTATCTATGTAGGCTTGGGTCTATTAGTGGGTTTATTAGTTGTTATTGTACACTTTTATCTCCTCTATATAAAAAGGAGATGTTCTCATTTTGGCATCATATCTTCTTATATTTTCCTGTACATTGTGTAAGAAGGTTCCTCCCTTGAAGATGATTGATATTTATCTCCGATATTCATCTTTTAGGCATGCATTACTCTATTATAGTCTATTTTTGCTCTTTTTATGCTATATATGGGATTTGGTTGCATAACGCTAGGTATACAAGGAAGTATGTTTTTGGAGTTATGTTTGAGAGTGAAAACAAACTTGTCACTATGACGGTACTGAGTGATGTGAGTGATTGTCTATATGATAAGGAGAGAGTTAATAGCAACACGGAAGCTGCAATAGTTGTGGAGAATAAGTAACATCCACTTGATAGAAAAATAGAAGAAACACGAGCAGACAATCCATCCCAACAGCACAACACCAAAATCCTAAGGCGAGATGTATGAGCATAGCCTTGTTATTGATGAGCATCTACACTATGCTTTGTGAGCCCACATTTTTTGGAGAATCACTAAAAGGTGCATAGTAGCTAAAAGCAAATGAAGAAGTCAATGAGAATGATGATGTAAGTGACATTGATGAGGAACATGTTGAAATGAATGCTTTCCAAGAAGAGCTCAAATATATTCATGTTTTTTGTGCTAAAAAAAATTCAGTGTGCACATAAAATAGAGAGGAAAAAAAACCGTGTTGCACTCTTTTCGAGAAGCTAAATAAGATGTTGAAGAACATCTACTTAGCATCAAGACCGAGAAGACAAAGAAAAAACACTCGAAGTACACATCAAGGAAGAAAGTAAAGCTGAAGTTTTTGAATGAAATGTAAGCCTACCTTTCCATTGGTAGTCTTGAAACTATTGTCCTTTTGCACTAGCAGTCTAGAAAGTATTGTTGTCCAAGTTGATATTAAGGGGGTGTGTTAAGAATTGTAATCTCAAATGTCCACAATGGTCAATAGTGCATTAATTAGTTTCTTAGTCGAGTTGTTGATTTAGTCACTTTAGCTAGGAGTAGTCACTCAAAGTATTATTTAACCCATGGTTTTGTTGTTATGTAAAGCATTCCACTAGCCAACCCATGAGTAAGCCCATGGTATATTCCATCATTTTTTTAATATTTAACAATGAACAATATTGACGCCCCAAAAAGTAATCATGCTGAGGTAAATGTGTAAAAATCTCTAAAATTAGAAAACTTAAAAATCAACACAAACCGACAGGAGTTAAAGAAAACGTAATTTAAAATAAAATAAAACATAAAGAGCATATAAATAAATGCTGTCAGAGTTGTTTCGTCATATCCATTGTACATCCATCGCAAAGCTCGCTCAGATTCTCTCCACATTGTTTTCTATTTATTCAGACCAGCGGATATATCATTTGGGCAAACTTTGCTCAGACTTCTCTCCGCATTCTCTTCGCTCACACACTTAGAAAGTTATTTCTGTTTATTCAGAATAGCAGGTAGATCAATCGGGCAAAGTTCGTTCACACTTGTCTCGGCAGACAGTTGTTTCTGTTTATTCATTCCAGCGGGTAGCCATGGCTACAGAATCCAAGGTGACTTTAAAGAGCTCGGATAAGGTATTGTTCGAGGTCAATGAGCCCGTCGCCTTGGAATCTCAGATGATCAAGAACATTATCGAGGATGCCGGCACCGCCAACGCCATTCCTCTCTTTAATGTTTCTAGCAACATACTTTCGAAGGTCATCGAATATTGCAAATATCGTGTCAAGGCTCAAAAGCACGCAGACGAGAAGTCGGCTATTAGCGACAGCGATAACAAGTGCTGGGAACGGGAATTCGTTAAAGTTGATGACGCCACTTTGTTTCACCTTATTCTGGTATTCTTGAATTATTTTAGTTAAATGAATAATCCCTCAAGTGCTCTCATTTCGTTTTCTACAGTAATTTTTTGTGGCATTGATTTAGAATTGTCTGCGTATGGTTGAATTTCTAGATATTTGGTGTAAAATTTGGCTTATTATGTTTTTGTGTTTCTGTTTGTGCAGGCTGCAAATTATCTTGATATATATGGTCTTTTTGATCTGACATGCCAGGCTTTAGCAGATAGGGTTAAGTTGAAGACCATTGAAGAAATAAGGAAAACTTTCAACATTGTCCCTGAAGAGGAGGAGGCCATGCTTGAAAACAAAAATTTAATGAACATTAAAATGCCATAGATATTAATGTAGGGTTGTAGAAAAATATCTTATATATTTTTATATGCCTATCCTATGGAATTATTATTCTAGTCAACAATTTGTTTACAAACCATTAATCCATATTTCAGTTATTTGAATTCATTAACTTCTTCTAGTACAATAGTCTACCTTGAACATCAAGGACTATGGTTTCGTCCTGTTGTAACATTTGGCTTTTCTAAATTCTGATAAATATTGAAACTATTTCTATTTAGGAAATCTTAGTTAGCGAAAGTATTCTTAAGATTGAACACTTCACTACAACCTTATTTACATTATTGGTGGATGTAGAAAGACATTTAATCATGATTTTTCTTTGTTTCTCTCCATCAAATAATTTTATTTCCACAGCTAAATTCATTTATTTTGGATAAGCATCTTAAGTCATATTGCAAATAATCTACTTGTGCACACATAGTGTGTTTGCATTTCACAAGTTGAAGTAGGTTTTATTGATAATTAAAATGTAGCAAGATACAGACAACAAGTTATTGACATTTTTGGCTCCCATGCCTTACAAATGCTAAAAGAATTAGAAATTTTAAAATATATCTTAGTTTAGCAAACACTTTTTAAATTCAAATTTAAAAGATTCTATTTTTATGAAAGATAAAGTCACTATATTATTGATGAGGGATAATAGCCAGTACATTCACATTAATGATTCTTTATAAAGTGCAAATATAAACTAGTATTGCATGAACAAATAGATTTTGTAATATTTGTTTTCAATGATTCCGACTATTGTTGTAGTAACAAGGAGTCCATCCACTAACAGTTATTTGACTCTACAAATTTATTTACTCTTAGTGCTGGTTCATTCGACTTGAACTTGACAATTTCATTACTAGATTTGATGTAATAGAGTCTACGTGAGCTCAAAATATGTGTAGCTTTTCATTTAGTTTTTGCTGCATTGATAATACCGATATTGTCAAACAATCCAATATAAAATATATTTAAAGGCATTTGCATCAGAGACTCTCAATACTTGTAGATATATATATAGACATGTTCATGACAGATTAATTCGTAAGCATCGCAAAATATATAATATGCATATTTACACCAGAGGAAAACAGTGCCATCATCCAAATCTTACATGTGTACTTATTGACAAATCTATAACGTAGACATTCAGGCGTTTCCTCATATATATATATGTTAGAATTAGAAGGTTTTCATGTATAAAAGTTTATTATTCAAGATCTGTCGATAATTTTTAATAAATTTATAGAAACTGAAATAGGCCCCAAACTTCATTGAGGGTCTACATCTCGGACTACCTTGTCCTTGTAGATCTAACATCTATCTTTTTTTCAACCAAACAAAGACTTATTAATAAAAATAGATCAAAAACCTTGCAATATTTTAATAGAATCTAAAAACTTACCATGTAATTATTTTTAACTAAATAACAAACAAAAAACATAATACCTCATTATATATAGTATATAATATATATTAAGGAATACCTCATACACTTCAATGGACTTGGTCATGTTCTTCATCCAAGTCATCATTTTTATCATACGATCTAGATTGAACATTGTAAGTATTGGCCATATCATCATAGTCATTTATATCAGTTTTGATCATCATGTCATAGTCTATACTATTTTAAGGGTTCTCTGAATCATGTTGATCATCCTCAACATTGTCTTCTTCTTCAAGACCCTCTTCATTATCATCGCCCACATTATACTTTACCCGCATTCCCCTTGGATTGTGTGTGACAACAAATGACCACCCCCCTCTACTTTGAACCTCACAGTAAAATAATTGTTCACATTGCCTTGGAAGAACATAGGTGGCTTCTTTCATGGCTCAAAGAACATTTTTTTAACCATAGTAAAGTCATTATCATGTTCAATAATAGTTCTATGAGAATGTTGATTCAATTGTAACCTATACCATTTGACAACAAAAAGAACTAATGTGAAGGAGTTAAAACCACAGTGAATAATGTCTTCAAAATACTCATAGTATCAATTTTCGTAGAGTTTTGGATGTTTGTCACTTTTAGAGGAAACTTTGGTCCTCAAAGACTTCAGTTATTCTTATGGTGTTTTACCTATAACAAGCCATACACATAAATGTTACATCTTGAATCGATCATGAATAATTGCATGTTTATGCTTTGTAGGAAAATAAATACACCTTGCTAATTAATATGATTTTCTTCTGATAAGATTGGTATCTCCATTGGGATGTGCTACTTTAACCAATGAAGACAAACCTTCCCATCACATTTCATAACCGTATTTTTCACATCGTTTAGTCCATACCTTCAAGATTGTTTGCTGTGTATATATCAAGTGAATCCCAACCAACTCCTTTGTAATATCCTGAATTTTGGACCTAACACTTATGGCAATGAAATCCAAATATCATTTACACTATTCATTAAAGCCAACATAATTGCATAGAGGTCACATGACCTATTCCTGTGGGCATTAAAGCACCAAATCGTATCCATATAAATTAAACCCTCATCGGAGTAAACCACCGAGGATCGAATCCTGTAGGGTATTCTAATATTTTACAAAGTCACACTATTTTATTTATAGAGAGGCTGCGGATAGCACATAAAATCTCTACACTATGGTCGAAAGACCCAAATAAAAATATACACGCTGTAATATATGGCCTCGGCCTTTTACATTCTAAAAATCCACAATTTCCAAATATTCAACACTACCAAAGTTTAGCAACAACCATGAGTGATAGTTACACGGTTACACCATAGAACACCCCCATATCATATTACACAACAAAATCATAAATAGTAAATACTATATTGCAGCTACCATGGCCGGAACTCCAATTCCATACATGGCATGGCCCTAAATCGATCATCCATTTCATCTATACAACTAACGCATCCAACGAATGTGAATCTACATAGTCCACATAATTAACAACCATTGAAATGGACGTACCACAGCTATATAAACCCATACTTTATAAAATCATTAAAGTGTTTACACAGTCATCCACTTTTGGCCATTTCACCATTGCAAGAAATGGTGCTCCCCATTTCCTATAACCTAATCAAAACATTCATTTCAAAATAGATAGAGCATGTTGAGGCTTTACTGATGCTCTTTTCGTTGCACAGAATCACCATTTAAATACATCCCAATACATTTTAAAATTTGAGGCCCGAAGGAGTCAAAAACCCCAACAAACAAAACCCCAATCCTATCGAATTTACACAAGAGAAGGCTCATGTAAGTTACATTCAAAACCCTTACCCAAAACACATCCATTGGAATGAGACTCAAGCTAATCCAACCTATGATGAGTGACAACTAAATTGCAAGCATGATACCAAAAGAATGGACAAGTAAATATTTGCACAGTAGGCTTAC
The DNA here is from genome assembly GCA_001517045.1 of Pseudotsuga menziesii. Taxonomy (NCBI): domain Eukaryota; kingdom Viridiplantae; phylum Streptophyta; class Pinopsida; order Pinales; family Pinaceae; genus Pseudotsuga; species Pseudotsuga menziesii. Next base: position 141,391 of record LPNX010584157.1, on the reverse strand, counting down.
CGAAGGAGTATGGATTTTCCCATGGTTTTTCCCATGAGCTATGACCCACGCCTATACTCACCACCCCTACAAACCTGCAAAAAAGGAGAGCGAGGATATGAGTAGTATGAATAATACCCAATTCCAAATAAAAAATGATTCTAATGAAACAGGGCACTCACATACGTGTCTACTAAGTCATTGCAGTCACCTTCGTTCACACTAAGTAGGAGCAGAGACCAAGCATGAATGATGCAAAATACCCAAACTGTCGCTTGGTCCAAGCCCTAATCTTGATCGCCCCATCTCCCAAGGTGCATGGATACTACCATGCTGGCCACCACTAATGCACACTAGATCCATAATCGTATAGTCCTTGGACTATATTACAACTTTCCACCCAAATCAACATAAAGGTTTAAACCATTTCATGCATAGAATAAGCTTAGAATTTAATCCCTAAGTCCATCTCATATGAAATATGCCATTGAACATTTAATCCAAGGTTTTTACAAAAGTATTAACGTCCAACTATTTAAATACAAAAACACCATATAGTAAGAATATGATAGGGCATAGTCAATCCTAGGAATTCACACCATGGAAAATAAGTGTCACATAAATAACAAGTGTGTGTCACATAAGTAATAAGTGTGGTAGTGACCCTATGACTGCCATAAAGTATGTAAATAATAATAATAACAATGAGTGAATGGCACTAGGATAGAGCTGTAAATGCGAGCGCTAGTGACCAAAATGATCATCACTTCCCCTTAAGTTTTATAAACAAGTTCCTCATCACCAAGTGCACCTACATGAAAATTGAACATGAATGCATTAGTTCAACAAAACTGAGTAAGCCTGTTGTGACAGGTAGAAATTGTTACCTCTTAGGTGGTTATAAGAAAAACTAGTCCCACCAGTCCACCCCTTTATCACATAAAAAATTCAAGTTAGAATCATGTATACGACAGTAAGCATAGGTTATATGTAATGAAGTACGTAAGTAAATAACTAACTTACACATTGATACTTAACCATAGTAAAAATAGTAATGAAAATAAAAACAATGTAAGAAACATATTAATAACCGCATCGAGAAATATCGAAGGAAGACCTAAGAACAACTTACAACAATACAACAGTATAATGAGAATACGAGACATTTCGTAAAGTTCAATTAATGTCCACCATAGGCAGTTTTGACTAGCCTAATAATTTTTTTTTCAATTTTCAGGGACATTACAAGTCATATGAGAGTGTAGTTTCAACAATTAGAGACCTAATGGGCGTACCAAACATTCGTTGCAAGGAAAATAAGGTATCTTTTAATTTTTTTTTAACTAAGAAATTTTTTCTTCTTATTAAAAATTTGCAATTCCAGGAATTTTTACAGGATAGTTCAGATCATGAACACCTAAGAAAATAACATCCGACAAAGAAAATTGCATACCCCAACCGAGGAATCAGAACTGGTGGTGGAACTGAATTCTAATATTATGAAGACCATACAAGTTCTTCAAGAATAATTGCAAAGTTTCAGAGATGACAATCTAAGTGAAAGAAATGAACAACAAGCAACCAATGAAGCATTGTTGTGAAATATGAAGGGAGGAATCCCATAGGGGAAACCCACTCCTTCCAGAAATAGGATCAAGAAGGAACCTTATCATAATTGAGCCAAAGTCCCAAGAGAAGAAGGAAAATATGATCACACCCCTAACCCTCCAGAAGGAGAATATCATAGTCCTTCTAGTGAGGATTCTCTTTCTCCATGCATAAAGAAACAAAGAAGTGATGACAATCTCCAAGGGAAGTTCAGAAAAATAGGAGGCCCAACCTATGAAGGAGAGGTGAACATGGGGGAGAAAGCTGGAGAATGCTTGTTGGGCATGAGAAAATATTTTTGAGTTCATAACTACTCTAGAAAAATGAAGGCTTCATGGGAAATCTATATTTTAAATGGAAAAGCAACGAGATGGTGGAGAAATTTAAAGCATACCAAGAATGATGAGGGAAGAGAAATATGCTGGAGTAATTTTTGCAAGATTTTGCAAGAAAAATATATGTTGAAAATATTATTCGACAGAAAGGTGAAAGATTTTCACGAGCTACGTATGGGATCCATGACTATAGATGCTTTTATTAACAAATTTCTGGATTTGGTACATTATGTACCATACATCAAGGATGAAAAGGTAAAAATCCAGTAGTTTTTAGGATGTCTTGCTCCTAACTTTCGGGAAAGAATTGAGTTTGACATGCCTAAAACCTTGGACACCACATTGCACAAATCTAGTCTCTATTATGAGCATGGACAACTAAGGAAATAGAACATGAACAAAAAAAGACACAAGGGTTGATGCACAATCATGGACTCCTTTAAGGACACTTTAGATGCCACATAATACTAGAATAAATGGGAAACTATGACTTTAGGTCACAATTAGGGGTACTTCCCTCACTTATTTGAAGATGAAGTAAATGGAGAAAACATAGCTAATTGAATAAGATTTGATAATGTATAGCATTTATGCAAAGAAAATGTGTGTAAATGATTATAAAATTAGTTTCAGTGAAAGTGGGTTTTCAAATTTTTAGCACGTCTCAACATATATCTTTGTGTGCATGTAACAATATATGAGGTAAATGATGTCCATATGGGATAAAATATTGCAGACATATAAAGGACATATGAGCCTAGTGTAACACTATTTATTCATAATTTTTCATGAATTATTTTTTTTATTATTAATTAATGAAGTGAGAAAAGCTTGAAATTAAAACCTTATGTGCAAGTTCAACACTTTAGGAGAAAAAAATAATGAAATCCTTGATATCTAAATATAATATCGTAGATCTTGATCTCGTCTAGTGCACCATATAGTTTTTTTGGGAAATCATGATCGAAATCAAAAGTTATATTAGAAACAATCGATGTATGTATTTTTTAAAACTGAGATGTGTCATTTAGAAAAATAATTATAAATAAATAAAACATAGTTTTGAAGGAAAAAATTACATATTCAGAATCATCATTTCGTACTCTACAATATCCTACATTTTCATAAAAAAATATTGTGTATGTCATATCAAAACACGCCATCTAAACTGAGCATATTGATAGAGTTCTAAAAGACAAGCAATAGCCCTCATTGATTTGTCCTAGCCAATAGGTTTGGTATTTCGAAGCTACTTCCAAACCTAATGCCAAACCTTAATCTTGTCAATTATTTAAATTTTAAAATAATGCATATGCAATATAGCTTATTCATATCGCATATGTTATAACGCATATGTGTAAATTATGTTGTGATGACATGAGTAAATTAGACTGTTCCTTTTTTCGAGTCATAACTTTCACCTACAAACCGTTTTTGATAAAATCAAACCATTGTTGGAAATATATTGGTATGTATAATTCACTAAGGGAACTAAAGACGTATCTACTCCACATCTAAGCCTTACAATTTCACTACGTTGATCCTCCAAGGAAGGATTTACCATTAGGGTATATTAATACAATTGTTAGGCTCTAACCAAAACTAACCCTTGTATGTCTCATGTTAAATATTAGCAATTCTATAGAATCAATATAAGGTCATATGGTAACTATGTAAAATCATTTTGGATATTCTTCACAATGTAATTAATTTAAATGCATGTGCAACTTTTATAAATTGATTTTCCTTCCTACTTCTGTGTCCCTTTAGTTTCCTAGTTGAATAACAATTTTATGTATTATTTATGATTTGTAACATCAATTAGATCAAAAACATGTTTTGATATTCTCAATTTCTTGAAAAGGTTTATTGTGCTCAAAACTCTACTAAAATTAAAATCACACTCAACTAAGGTGCTTGATAGAAGTATGTTCAGAGCTAATTTATGTGGCACGGCCTCTAGATTCACAATGTCACTAACTACTTGAAATATGTATGGGTGGTCAGTTCCCACTATAGCTTACTTCATGCAAGTTCTCTAATGTTGCTAGCATAATTGAACTAGGTAAATTCTAATGGTGTTATAGGTAAATTTTAACTAATTTTTTTTTGTCATAACACATCATTGTTCATCACCGTCATCCTCATCATCATCATTGTCCATCATCATCATCATCACCATCACCCTCATCAGCTTCATCATCATCATCATCACCCTCATCCTCATAAGCTTCATCGTCACTCTCATTCTCATCATCATCATCACCCTCATCCTCATAATCGTCATCATCATCACCCTTATCCTCATTAGCATTATCATGGTCATCATCATCATCATCATCATCATCATCCTCATCAGCATCATCATGGTCATCATCATCATCATCATCATCATCATCACCCTCATCTTCATCCTCATCATGATCCTCATGATCCTCATCCTCATCCTCATCATCATCATCATCATCACCCTCATCCTCATCAGCATCATCATCATCATCATCATCCTCATCTTCATCATCATCATCATCATCAACCTCATCCTCATCAGCTTCATCATGGTCATTATCATCATAATCATCATCACCGCCATCATCCTCATCCTCATGCTCATAATCATCATTGTCAACCTCATCATCATCATCACCCTCATCATCATCATCATCATTGTCACCCTCATCCTCATCACCATCATCATCATCCTCATCCTCATCATCAACATCATCATCATCACCCTCATCCTCCTCCTTGTCCTCCTCCTCCTTCTCATCCTCCTCATCATCATCACCCTCATCCTCATCCTCATCATCATAGTCATCATCATCCTCATCATAACCCTCATCCTCATCATCATCATCATCATCATCATCATCATCATTGTTTGTCAACCTTATCCTCACCATCATCATCATCTTCATCGACACCCTCATCCTCATCCTCATCATCATATTCATCATCCTCCTAATCATCACCATCATCCTCATCATCATCATCACCCTCATCATCATCGTTCATCATCGTCATCATCACCATCATCATCATATTCATCAACACCCTCATCCTCATCATCATCATCCTCCTCATCATCACCATCATCCTCATCATCATCTTCATCGTCACCCTCATCCTCATCATCATCATCACCCTCATCATCATCATCATCAACCTCGATCCTCATCATCATCGTTCATCACCCTCATCCTCATCCTCATCATCATGGTCATCATCATCATCATCATCATCATCATCATCATGGTCATCATCACCATCACCCTCGTCCTCGTCATCATCATCATAGTCATCATCCTCCTCATCAACACCCTCATCCTCATCAGCACCCTGATCCTCCTCCTCCTCCTCCTCCTCCTCGTCATCATCGTCTTCACCCACACCCTCATCCTCAACATCGTCAGCATCCTCATCCTCCTCCTCCTCCTCATCCTCATCATAATCATTACCCTCATCCTCATCATCATCATCATGGTCATCATCATCATCATCATGATCACCCTCATCATCATCATCATCATCATAGTCATCATCCTCCTCATCACCAGTATCATTGTTCACCATCATCTTGATTGTCACCATCATCCTCCTCATAATCACCATCCTCGTCATCATCATCATCATCATCACTATCCTTGTCATCATCATCATCATCATCATCATCATCATCACCCTCATCCTCATCATCATCATCACCCTCATCCTCATCCTCATCATCATCATCATCCTCATCATCTTCATCGACACACTCATCCTCAACATCATCAACATCCTCATCCTCCTCATCATCATCATAATCCTCATCCTCCTCCTCCTGCTCCTCATCATCACCCTCATCCTCATCCTCATCATCATGGTCACCATCATCATCAGTATAGTCATCATTCTCCTCATCATCAGCATCATTGTTCACCATCATCTTCATCATCACCATGATCCTCATCATCATCACCATCCTCATCATCATCATCCCTCATCCTCATCATCACCATCACCCTCATCCTCATCATGGTCATCATCATCATCGTCATCGTCATCATCATCCTCATCCTTATCATCATCCTCATCCTCATCATCATTGTTCATCAGCCTCATCCTCACCATCATCGACACTCTCATCCTCATCATCATCGACACCCTCACCCTCCTCCTCATTGGCACCCTCATGCTCATACTCATCATCATCATGCTCATGGACACCCTCAATGTTCATCACCCTCATCCTCATCATATCTAGATAAATGTAAATTGCACATTTTCATTGAGCACTAAATCGCATATGCGATATATCAGGAATGCGTGATGGAAAACATGTAAAAACCTGCCCGTTCATTAAAAAAATGGAATTCAATATCACATATGCGATATATCAGAGGTGTGTTATATCGCATATGCGATCTGTGTTTTATAGAAAATGTAGGGTGGCATCGTGTTGGCCACCTTTAACGTATCAAAAGACATAATTCGTCTAAACCCACGCATAGGCAATTGTTTGACATGCAATTTTTGATCATTACTTACATAATTCCATCGTTTTGTACAAGTTTGGGTGAATTTCAATGGGGAATGTACGTAATAGAGGAAGAAAGTCAGCAAGGAAGGTGCTTACACTACAAGAAGCAGAAAGTAAAAAACAAAATAAAAGGGACGATTCAAGAAATTGCTGGCATTCATTACATCAGCAAATAGTTCCCATTCCCCCTCAAGAGATACCTGACATAGAGGCTAAGGAAGATAATGCAACATTAAAAGAATTTGGTTATACAGAAGTTGATATTATTCATCCATTAGTAGACGGAAAATCTTGTGAAGAGTTCAATAATTATGTTACTCCTGATGTAAATGTGACTCATCAACAACCATGTTCGGTGGTTTAATATTCTAATCGAAGTTGTCAGCCGATAGTGGATGTAAACGTCACTCTAGCATTTCAAACGATAAGAAATTTTGCATCAAAATGAAAGAGAACTCCTAAATGAATACAAGTGGACGAGAGCATATTGACTTCCATGGAAGGTAAGGTGGCTAAACGCACTATCCTTCATCATTCTTCTGAAACAATGAAACAATATTTTGATAACAAATCCGAAGCCAGTAAATGCCAACTATTTTTAGCTTTGCTTAAATCTAGAAATATGGCAACTGTTAGAAGAAATTTAGGCATAAAAACAATAAAGAATATGGAATCAAGTAATCACATTGTTAAATCTCTTGCTGCTACATTCACATCGATTGGTAATAAAATGCGTTCAAAAGACTGTAATGTGGCTCTTCGTGTATTGGCTGAATCAATTGTATGTAGATCCACAAGACAACGTCGTTTACTTAAATTCACATCACAAATTGTTCATTTACATCCAAAGACACTTAAAAAATATTTAGTAAGAAGAGACAACCTTGATGTAGAGGGACAAATGGAAACATTATGGGCACTTAGCGGTAGGTTGCTTCGCAAAGACATGAAGTTAGTCGAAGTAGTGAAGGGCCTAGTGCAAATGTTTTGTCATGATAACACTAGGCCTTCTTATAACACGAAGGATGTGTTCAAAACATTTTATGGGTTCTCATCACACTGAACCTCATGTTAAGCATTATCTTGACATGACACAAACTCAACTGTTCGAGATGCTTAAAGTTTCCCATGTAGGGCTAACGCTCGGGCAAAGATCTTTTGAAAAATGCAACCCTTGGTATGTTAGAATCAATACCATCTGGAACACTTGTTGTTGTAGATACAACATAGAGTTTGACCTATATTACCATACATTTGCACATATACATCGTTTTTTGCAACCTAACCATGTGCAGTAATGCTCAAGTATAGTGCCACCAATGTCATCCAGATATTTCATCCATAGCATAATGTTTCTGAGGCAAGATGGGCAGAGACATTAATTAAAACAATGTGTAAACGGTTCTTGCAACAATTGTGGTGGGATATCCTTATGGTCTGATTGCATCCATGAAAATGAAGATCAAGCATTCGGGAATGCAATTGTCGAGAAGCATAACTATCGGTATGAGACATATAAGCTAAATGATGGGAAAGAAAGCAGGAAGATTAAATTGGTGACTTCATAGGTAAATTCTTGAATATTGACAAATTAATATTCATGTACACATTTTTTTATGTGGTTTATTGACATATTAATACTCATGTGCCAGGTGCGAGTATGTGATTTTATTCCAAAGTTTCATGGAAATATCCAATAGTACATTCAACATATTGATATGGCACAGTGGCAAGATGAGAAATTCAGAATATGTCGTGACACCTTCCCTCTCAGAACGATACTATCAGTGGTTGACTTTGTGGAAAATTACACCCTACAACCACAAAATGAAATTCAAAGTCAATACTATCACTCAGAGCATGTTCAAGCATAATTGTGCATATGACGTATCGACATGGGCAAGATAGCAATGAAGAGAAACATGTGATACTGAAAGTGTTAGTTTTTCATCATTTAAGCTAGCATTATGATAAGATCTTTTCACTGAGAGAATAACAAGCACAGCAATCACATAAGCATATCA
>LPNX010584157.1:91977-117332 GCA_001517045.1 Pseudotsuga menziesii | reverse complement strand
AGTAAATTGTTTTTTGGAGAAATATCATATGGAAGAGTAAATTGTTTTAGTAACTTTCAAGAACATTTGATGGAAAATATAGCTGAAATATTGAATACAGTCTCTTTGTTTTTGAAAATTATGGAGGATAAGGAAAATAAGGATTTGAAAGATGATGTTACAAAGGAAGAACTCAATTCTTTCCTAATATCGCCATTCAAGAAGGAAAAGGATCCAAGCTCAACTAGGTGGACAATAAAATTTTATTTCTGTTTCCTTGGGATGATAGAATATTTTAATAAGAAGAATTAAAGAATAGGAAAGTATTGGGGGAGCTATATTATATCTTTATATAAATTATCTCAATGAAAAATAACCCATATCTTTGTGTAACCTCGGTATCTAAGATAATAGAACATATTTTCGCTAATGGATTAAAAAGTAAGAAACACTATATTGCATGCTTTTTTATCAAGGGTAATATGTGGTATCATTTGTGTATATTTTCTAGGCATGTTGTGGAGATCCATTATTAGCCATATGTACTACGCAATGTTAACATACTACTTTGTGGAGATAATATTATTATTTTGCTATTATTTAATAGCATTGATCATTATTTCCCTTTGTACATACTGCTTTCAACTTACAAGCACTAAATATCTTATGGTATGTAAGAAACATTTTTAAATCCTCTTATATTCCTTGTTCTATCCAGATATAATTTAATTGGAAGAATTCATGATACAATACCAAATTGATTATTGTGTATTAATAGCTCATATGTTAATGAAGAAAAATTTAGGCTTTCCTATCTACTAGTTGATGGAAGGTTGGAAAGAGTAGGAAGGATGAAAAGAGTGTCATTCAAATCCCATGATCCTATGGATGCTATGAGAAATTATATGATTGATCTTGTTTCTTCTAATATTACAATATTGGCAGAAACATTCTATTCAAACAAACTCGAATAGAACAATATATATAATTCACATTTTTCATTTATTCCATATTGTTTTGTATGAACAATATATTCTAGGAAAATCTATAGATATGATTTAAACCTTGCTATTGTAGTCCATCCAATACAAATATCAAAATAAAATTGATTGATTGGGTGTTGTTGGAAGTAGGAAACCTTCATTGGGAAGGTAGTGGAAGAAGAGAGTGAGATGGAAGGGTTGTTGAATGGTTACTCTAAAATCATGGCTTTTGATCTCTACATTTTGAATATCTTTATATCGTATATCCTCCACAATCGTTTCTTCATAAAACCTAAAAAATCTACCCTACTCATATATATAGATATCTTTTGGACCTTTCTATTGTAGTCCATCCAATGCAAATATCAAAATGAAATTGATTGATTGGGTGTTGTTGGAAGTAGGAAACCTTCATTGGGAAGGTAGTGGAAGAAGAGAGTGAGATGCAAGGGTTATTGAATGGTTACTCTAAAATAATGGCTTTCGATTTCTACATTTCCAATATATTTAGATCGTATATCCTCCACAATGGTTTCTTCATAAAACCTAAAAAATCCACCCTACTCATATCATCCCATGAACCATCACCTTTAACGAAGCAAGATTGAAGCATGAAGCAAGGAACTAACATGATGTATGGATGGGAGGAACCAATGTGATGCATGGATGGGTATCATTAGTATGGATATGTATCAACCATGTATTCCACATCCATTATGATTATTTAACAATCCTTCCAACAATAATGTTAAATATCACATATGCGATATGCAACATTTACAAAACGCATATACGATATATCGCACTTGCGATATATCACATATGCATTTTGTAAATGTTGCATATAGTATATGTCATATATCACATATGCGATATTTAACATTATAAAATACATATGTGATATATCGCATATGCGATATGTTTTCATCAACCTTAGCCTTGTTTTTGGGCTCGGGTTATTTCAAACATACCATCAATAACACATATGAGTTCTTGATTTGCACTTTGGAAGTGCATTTCTGATTTCCTTAGTGGCACCAAAAAGTGGAACCAACTTTGTGCGAGCACCCACAATTCTAAGAACTTCTTTGACGACCAAAAAATGGGTTTAAACCAACCCCCATACAGGAAACAGAACAATAGCTTTCCAGCAAGCAAGAACTTCAACAAATTAGGTACAAAGCCATATCTACCAAATCTAAATGTTAACAAGCCAGTAGCAATTGGGGGAGCCAATGCTGCCCCACTACAGATTAAATGTTGGAAATGCAATGGGCCTCATTATGTCTGATATTGTAGAAACAATACCAATGGGGACTTGCACAACTTATAAGAAGATTCCATGGTAGAGAACATAGATGCAACACTGTGGATTTATGCAGCCTTAGATGGACAATAGCGAGACCATCACGATACCATGGTTGAGATAGAAGGTAAGATCTTGAACACTTCTATTTCAATAATCATTGACCCCAGTTCTTGCAGGAGCTATGTATTACCTAAAATTGTTGATTTATGTAAAATAGGAAAAGACCAACATGATAAAACTTGGGAAGTACAATTATCCACAGGTACGAAACTAAAAGTTTTAGAAATAGTTAAATATTGTGAGGTAAAACTGAATGGTTTTCTTATGAAAGTGAACCTAAACATCCTACCTTTAGGATCATATGATATACTTATCGTCATGGACTGGCTGGAACAACACCATGCCATTATTGATTGCTTACACAATACAATATTGTTTATAGATAGCCAATGGAATCAAGTGAAGATTTAAGGCATACCAAAGAAATTTTTGGTAAGGTAGATACATGCCTTACAAGTAAAGAAGTGGATTAGAAAAGGATTCAAGTTATTTGCAGTAAATATTCGAGACATAAAGGGTGAAAGAGAATAACGCAAAGAGGATTTCCCTATTTTTGTAGAATTCAAAGACATATTCCCTTAGGAAATCCTTGGATTACCTTCGAAGCGAGACCTAGACATTTCCATAAAACTCAAAGCAAGATCAGTTCCAGCTTCAAAATCCCTTACTGCATGAGTGCACCAGAATTGGTGCAACTCAAACTGCAGTTGCACGAGTTGATATAAAAAAGCATATATCTGACCAAGTGTGTTCCCTTGGGGAGCACCAATAATTTTTGTAAAGAAGAACGATGGTACGATGCGAATTTTCATCGATTACCATCAGCTTAACATAATGACTATCAAGAACCAATACCCACTGCCTAGGATTGATGGCTTGTTTGATAAAGTAGGAGTCAATATCTTTTCAAATATTTACCTATGATCTAGGAACCATCCGGTATGGATTCACGCCGAGGATATGCACAAAACTGCCTTTTGTACAAGGTACGAGCACTACAAGTTTGCAGTAATGTCATTATGATTGACCAATGCACCCGCAAACTTTATCTGTATGATGAATAGTATATTCAGTAAATTTCTGGATAAATTTGTTTTTGTCTTTAGAGACAACATTCTAGTTTACTCTAAGAGTAAAGACAAACACGAGGAACACCTTCATTGTAATGTACCCAAAATTTGAAAATAAAAAAAATTATATGCTAGTGAAACTACCCCAAAAGGGATCATTATTACTCGTGTGGAATTACATGCGCTACTTATACTTTCAATCTCTTCAGAAACTCACCATATTGTCTTGTTAATATCTTATCCATTTAGTGATTATTAGTTCGTTTTCATTCTTATGTATTAATTCTATTATTTAAACAATTTATACATCTTAGTTATTACTTTTGGCGAATTAATGAATTGTATAGATCATGGTTTTAATCCTGCACATGTGTACTTATCACCTACAAACACATGGGAAGAAAGAAAGGGTATAATATAATGTTGAGGACATGCTTAGGATGGATGTCATGAACAACCCCACCAAGTGGGAGGCCTACCTGCATCTCAAAGAGTTTTCTTATAACAAAAGTTACCATACTTCCACCAAGATGAGTCCCTTTAAGGTACTCTATGGACATATGTGTAGAACAACGATTACTTGGTATAGCCCGGTGGATCAGCTCATGTTAGGGCCTGATTTATTAAAGGACTTGGAACAGTTGGTTACCAATGTCTAGGTGGACCTTGAATAATCACAAGACCGCCAAAAATGCTATGGGGATAAGAAAAAAAATATAAATCTTATCCAATAGGTGATCATGTTGAAGGGAAAATTTCCTTCAATAATGGAATAACCAATACAAGTAACATATAAATGCCTTAAAGGGAAAGTAATGTAAGATAAGATGTATGAGAGATTACAATTTGTAGCCACCCTTATATATTGTGTGGATAGCCATGAATGAAGGTCCACTTTCCTTAACCTAGTATTTCATGTCACTAGTTAATATTTAATGTATTTATTATTATTGTTAAATTGCCTTCCACTTAAGGGAATCTTTGTCGTCAAAGCTGTATTGATAGCATTGTCTAACTTCCTTTGAATGATCGTCTTGGGATCCTTTCCTTTTTGTATTTGTGACATTTGAGGAATTGAGCCGATACAAGTTACGGATTCCCCAGGCAAATTGTCACATCGTATCTGCAGTGGTCCATTCCAGATCTATTTTTATTGGAGCTTTGAGATCATTTTGTGGGACGATTCGTCTCAATTGTTGCTTACTCTGTCTATATTTTCATAAGACCACATAAGTATTCGGTGAATATTCATTTTGACCCTATCGTTGGTCAAAATGATGATTGTAATTAGGATGTCTGTAATGTGTAGGTGTTGTTTGTTCTTCTTTCTTTTGGACTACGGTGAGGACTGCCTTCACTTCCTCGATTTGATTTTTGGGTACATTTTCCTGGATTTGTGCTTCTTGGTTCTCCAATAGTTTGTTATGATTCTGAATCTTTTTTAATGCTTCATCTTGTGACATTTTTCCAATTTCTAACTCCTTGATTTGATTATGTAGTTCCTGATTATGATTATTTAGACACTAGTTTTCTTCTTGCTTTTCCAGTATTTTTCCCTCGAGGTCTTCACTGGAGTGTTCCCTTTTGCTACTATTTTTCAATTTTTTGATCTTTCCAATCGATGTTTTGTTATGATTTCGTAGTTGAAAAATCTCTTCAGTATTGCTTGATAATACCTTCTTGACTTTTGTCAATTCCAACTTATGTGTCTTCTTACTGTCATCATGTTGTTGTTGGAGTATTTCTTTTTGTTGTTAATTATGACGTGATTATGTTTCCTAATTTCCTAACTTTTCGTATACTTGCGCCAATTTGTATTCTTTGTCGATGACGACTTTGTTAAGATGACTAATTTCTTCTTCCAATTTGATAATATTCTCATAGGGATGTTCTTTGACTTTTTTGACTCTATTATCTCGTCGTCAACTTTTTGAATGATGCTTTCAAGATGTGATATTTTCTCATCTTTATTTGCTAGCCTTTCTATGTGTTTTTTTTCACTATCTTCCAAAAATCCAATATTCATTTCCAAGGTGGTAATCCTTAGTTTTGGTTTTTCGATTTCAAATAGTAGACTATTATTGGTGATTTCACACTATTTTAGCTCATTTGAAACTGCTCATAACTGTGAATGTAATTATGCTATCATAGTCCACATGACTTCTTGAATTCCAATTTTTGACCTGCTCTTCTTGTTCGATAGCAGATTTCAGTTGCTTTACCAGCCTTATTTTCTCCTTTTTTTATAATAATTGTAATTGCTACAATTCTTAAATAATATTTATTAATAATTTTTTATTTTGGAATATTTTAATAACAATAATACTATTATTATTATATTTTCAAAAGTTTCATATATGTTAAAAAATATAGTATAATAAGTATTATTATTTGATAATAATAAGTTTATTATAAATTTTTTTTATATAGTGTAATGTAGGGTTTTAAAAATTATGTTTTCACGTGGAGCAAGCTGCGTGGAGGGTAATGGAGGTGGCGGGAGGGAGAGCAGCGTGGAGGGTGATGGGGGAGGCATGGAGGGAGAGCAGAATCGAGGGTGATGGAGCTGATGGTGGCGGTAGAGGGAGGGAAGGCACTAAGGTGATGGAGGCAGTGAATGGAGGTGGGATGGTGAGTGGAGGTGGAGGATTGGGTATGTCCACGGGGCTAGCGAATGGGAGATGGGGTAAGTAAACAGAGGTTGGAGGGCATAGAGGTGATGGAGGGCACAGGAGAATGGAGAGGCAGAAGGTGGACGATGGAGTTGGTGCATGGATGGAAACGAGGAAGGATAGGGAGCTAGCGGAATGGGAAGGTGATTTCATGGGGAAGTGGGAGTAGAGGCGGTGGCCAATGATGGCAGGAGGTGTTAGGTGATGGAAGATGGAGAAGTAGAATAATTATGAGGGAGGAATAGTTCATGTAATTGGGAGTAGGGAGGATGATGCAACAAGGATCGTGGGCATGTGAGAGCGCAGTGGGGATGATAGTGGGAAATGGTATAGCTGTGGAGGGGAATGTGCATGGGAGGAATGTGTCAGAGCTGAGGGAATGGAGTGTTGTGAGAGAGTTAGAAAATATGGCTATGTGGAGGGATTGTGGCATGATGAGCAGTCAAGGTGGAGAGGGAGTGTCAGTTAAGAGGGCACTAGGAACAATGAAGGGAGTTGGGACACGATGGGGGAGCTGCATAGAGGCAAAAATAATGACTTTAAGAGAAACCGAGATGGAGGGAAAGTAGAATGACTGGGATGGAGAGCGCATGGGAGAGAGGAGGGGAGTGAAATGGGTAGCAATGGAATGGAAGGTATGATCTAGGGAAACCCTAGAATTTATGGATAAAAAACCACGTTTTAGAGAAGCTCCGAGATGATGGCCACTCGCAAGATATAGTTGGCCCGGGTACCACTGAAAGGAAAATTTCCTTCAATAATGGAAGAACGAATACAAGTAACGTATAAATGCCACAAAGGGAAAGTAATGTAAAATTAGATTTATGATATATTACAATTTGTAGCCACCCTTATATATTGTGTGGATAGCCATGAATGAAGGTCCACGTCCCTTAACCTAGTATTACATATCACTAGTTAATATTTAATATATTTATTATTATTGCTACACATGTTTACTTTAAAGTAAAACCAAAACAGAGATTGCTGAGCTTGGGAAGGTGCGATAAGTTAGCATCTACGTTTTGTGGATCCTTTGAAATACTATCCAAGAGAGGACTAGTGCCATATGAACTAGTGTTACCCACACACATAAGAGTCCATAATGTTTTCCATGCATCATTATTGAAGAAATAGGTTTATGTTACTAAACATGTGATTGATTGGTCCTTATTACAGGTTGAACCTGAATGGAATTTCCCCCCCTAACCTCTTCATATATTGGACAAGAGAGAGGTGCAGCTAAGGAAGCGCACCGTATTCCATTTGAAAGTGCAATGGAATCACTTCGAAGTCGATGAGGCTACTTGGGAGAATGAAGCCACCATGATAAAGGCTTACCCCACCTTATTTCATGATTTCATTTTGAGTCCCTAGAACACCAAGGATGGTGTTGTTCTAAGCGGAGAGAGATGTAATATATCGAATTTTGGACCTAACACTTACGGGAATGAGCCCCATTGATTATGATGATACCTTGATGTTTTATTTTGATATACTGGGAAAAATACCACACTCCATATGAACATGATGATTTGTTTCATATACTGAGAGTAATCCAATTGCATATGATCTATATATATGTCTGCTTGTGTCGGGCATGGACCCTTAAGCACATTATTGATGAGATGTTTTGGTCATGGACCCTGAAGCACATTATTGATGAGATGTTTTGGGCATGGACCCTGGAGCACATGGGTAAATTTATGTTTTTTGTTGAGCAAGAACATCTGTAGCACATGAGTACTTATATTTGTGCAGAGCTAGAAGTTCTAAAGCACATGAGTTTTGGGACATTTGTGTTGAAAGTGAATCTCTAGAACACATGAAAAGATAATTTGGAAGTTTTGGACATAATCCTTGGAGCCTTCCATGTTGATGTTGAGCAAAATATCTGGAGCATCGGACCCTTGGCCATTGTATCTCTAGGTGTATCGTATAAGTACATCCTAGCATTAGTGTTGAGCGAGGAGCTCTAGATTTACACTAAGTTTGTAACTACCTATTTGAAGTGTTGAGTATGGGCTCTACTAAGTGCTAGGAGTTACTGTAAATAATTAATTATTTCCCGAGTGAAAGCGACTCGAGTAAATATTGATCTCATCTAACTTATTTATAAGTTATTAAATGAAATTTCGAATATCTGTATTCTCATCGAATAAAGAAAAACTACCATGTTATATGAGGGAATCCAACATGAAAGGATGTTTAGAGTTTCCTAGTTGTGTAGTCCATAAAAAGTACACATATTAATAATATTAATAATGTAAGAAAGAAGGAAAAGTTCCATCTATTACTATTATTACTAAGATAAAAATTAGATATTATAATACCTATAAAAGTTTAATTAGGAACTAGTTAAAAGTTTCTGAGTTAAAAATATTAAAAGTACTAAATTAAATAAAAAGGGTTAAATAAAGTTCAATGAAATTATTCTTCATTTAAGTACCCCTTTGACTCAAAAGTATATCTATAAAGTCGCAAGCCATGAAAACCAAGATGCATTAATGGCACCGTCTAGTTTCCACCACCAAATAGAAAAACCACTAAGCTATAGTTTGGTAACGTCAATTTAGTATTGGTCTCCATTTCCATGCAAGGGTTAAAACCCCATTTACCATATGTTCCAAACCATATGTTATGTTTCCACCGTAAATCATATCACAAGGTAACACATTACAATGTTTATGTTATAGCAAGGTTTAATATATTACAATGTTAATGTTTAGTGCATAGTCGAGGCTTGGTCTGTGGTAGTCTTAAGTAAATACACAAGGATTATAGATTAAATAACATATATACCATAGGCTTAAATCCTTAACTTAATACAATGCTAATTGTCCTAAGCTTAATTCTTAGTGAACATGGCATATGTAATATGCCATGCTAACATTTAACCCTCATAAGAATCAAAGGTCCGTACTTAAGAGGAAAAAGTAGAACTAATCTAGACCTGATATATGATCTAGGGAAGCATTACCTTAAGAGATCTAAGCTAATTGCATGTTGGAGCCATCTCAGGGGGATCGATATTAAAACCAGGAATGATTTCGAGTCATGGTTGGCTGGAACATGTTCATATATTCAGTCATCTATACAGAGGTCATATGTTCCTGTGAATTGTTGATGCTTGGTAATTGAGTGTGCAGGTTTCAGCCATTAAAAGAGTTTCACCTTTCAAGTATGAGGTTTTTGACCTCCTATTTCATTATCTAGATTAATTCTTGGATATATTATGCAAGAGTTTATATTATAGTTATAACCCTATGTACCTTTGTTTTTCATGTCGAAATTCTTTTAGTGTTTACATTTTCATTATAAACCCTAAGATGTAATGTAATTCATGTTTAAATATTTACCAAGGGTTTAGTTCTTTTAGTTTTACTTCTGCAGTGTCTTTTACAGCATAAACCTTGTTTTCTTACAACCTAAGATTTATTTCTAATAATTACCTATCTATTCATTGATCTAATTAAACTGCTAACACATTTCATATTGTCAACGTAGCTATATTTAGGAGTAGAAGACTAGTTCATAATTAAGTCTCCATTAAAATCTAGATATAAATTACCATTAACTAAACATAATAAATAGAACCTAATAAATACATTATATATATATATATATATATATATATTATCAGGTATAAAATAGAAATGTAATTCTAAATTTGTAAACACTATAAACACATTTAAGAGAACCCATAAATTCAAAGTATAAAAATTAACTAAGAACTCTCACGGTCTATATAAACATTATCATTCTTCTTTAAAACAAACATCATCATAAATCAAAGCTAAACAACCAAGTATAGAGACTATCTAATGGTTCACAATTTATCACTACCGACTACTTTCCCGAAATTATAAATTACTGTAAAAAATTTATCCACATAATAAATTTTTTTCAAAGTTTAAATAAAACAAACCCTTAAGTAATTACAAACCATATTATAAATCGTATGCCATAAACAAAATAACCTACGTAAATAAAATAAAATATAATATCATTTACATAATCATTTACAAACAAACGTAATACAATTTATAGTAATCATTTAAAATCCAAATATCATTTACAGTATTTGTTAAAACTAACATAATTGCATAGAGGTCATAGGATCAACTTGTGTGGGCATTAAATCCCCAAATCGTATCCATATAAACTAATTCGTCATCGCAGTAAATGACCCACAATCGAATCGTGTGGTGTATACTAATATTTTACAAATCCATGCTATTTTATTTATACATACGCTACCAATACAACATAAACTCTCTACACCATGGTTGAAAGACCCAAATAAAAATATACATGGTATAATCTATGCCTCCTTCTTTTACATTATAAAAATAAAAAATTTCCAAATATTCAACTCTACGAAAATTTATCAACAGCGGCGACTGATAGTCGCATGGTTACACCACAGACAACCCCCATATCATTTTACAGAACAAAATCATAAACATTAAATATGATATTGCAGCTACCATAACGGGAAATTCCAATGCCATACACAGCATGACCCCAAAGCCATCACCAATTTCATCCATACAACTAACGTATACAACGAATGTGAATATACACAATCCACAGAATTAACAACCATTGAAATCGATGCAACATAGTTATATAAACCCATACTTTATAAATTCATTAAATAGATTGCATAGTAGTCTACTTTCGACCATTGCACCATTGCAAGAAATGGTGCTCCCCATTTTGTAATATCTTGAATTTTGGAGCTAACACTTATAGACATGTGCCTATTGATTATGATGATTATCTTGATGTTTTATTTTTATATTGAGTTGAAGACCCCATTGCATATGAACATGATGATTTGTTTTTTATATTGGGTGTAAGCCAATTATTGTTTAAATTTATATATATGTTTGTTTGTGTTGGGTGTGGACCCTGAAGCACATGATTAATGAGATGTTTTGTGTTGAGTGGGAAGCTTTGGAGCGCTTGAGTGATTGATTATTTGTGTTTAGCGGGAAGCTGTGGAGCACTTGAGTGATTGATAATTTGTGTTGAGTGAGAAGCTCTAGAACACATGAAAATATAATTGGAACTATTGGGCATAAGCCATGGAATGGCATTGAATTGTAACTCCCTGTTAAAGTGCTGAGTATGGGCTCTGGTAAGCGCTAGGGGTTACTGAAAAGAATTTAATAACTCTTGAGTGAAAATGACTCGAGAAAAATATTGATCTCATCATACTTATTTATAAGTGATTAAATGAAATTTCAATTTTTTGTATTCTCATCAAAGTACTGAAGAGCTACCACGTTATACGAGGGAAATCCAACATGCAACGATGTTTAGAGTTTCCTAGAATAGTAGACCTTAACCTACTACCTACTTCAACTTAATGAATAAATGTCATAAAGTCTAGGGATCATGGTATATGAGGCCGAAAAACATTGTTGAAAAAATGTTATATTATTATGTACTTTATACATGGTATGTATAAAGAATTATATGTATTAATAATATAAATAAATGAAAGAAGAAGAAACATTTCCATCAATTATTATTTGTTATTAAAATATAATAAATAGTCCAAAACCTAGAAGTCTAACTAGGAACTAGAAGAAAGTTCCTAGGTTAAAATATTAATAACTACCCAAAGTAATGGAAAAGGATTAAATCAAGAAACCAAGGTTTCTTGATTTAAATGTCCATTTGACTGAAGAATCTATCTATAAAGACTCAATCCAAGGAAAGACTTGGGGCTCTGATCTATCAATAGAGGAGTCATTTTATGCATGTTTTCTCTCAAGTAAATTCTTGGAGAACATTTTCGTGGAAGGAAAAAGGAGAACTGATCTAGATCTGATACACCAAATAGGAAACCCTACCTTAGGAGCTCTAAGCTACTTGCATGTTGGAGTCCATCTTGGGGGGATTCAGATTAAAACTAGGAACGGTTATGGGTGATGGTTGGGTGGAATGTGGTAGTTTCCAAGTGATTTGGTCATAAAAAACAGAGGTCAGATCGGTATTGAATTTTTAATTCTAGTTATTTGAGTGTGTAGGTTCAACCTTTAACACAGCTTCAATTTATAGGTTTGAAGCCCTACACTGTTTATTCGGTTTTCCCAGATTAATGTTAGCTATGTTAGGTAAGTTATTACTATGCATTTATATATATATAAGCTATCTATAAACCATTCTACATTTAAATACAAGATAAATAATCCATTTAAGGACTTTCAAGGTCTGCTATATTGAAAACAAACAAGAATGTCATGACCATATTTTTGGTCCTAAATTCACATCCCTGTCACATACAAAACCCACAGTCCTATCTTAAACCATTTCATTTATGCATAAGATTTAAACAAAGTTACATAACATACAATCTCATTTCATATAACAAAGTAAATAATACATCATACACACAAATTGTATAATGTATTAAAACCATGTCGAAATCAAATTACAAACTCAAGTATTACAATGGGGAAATGAATCAAATCCTCTCAGAATACAAGCCCATCCCTTTTATGTAAATCAAAATACAACTTATTACAATTATCCATGCATAGGATTCAAACCCTGTGACTATCAATTCACCAAGGCCACACTATACAACAGGATACTTTCTTATAATCAACACTATTACGATAACAAACCATTATGCTAAAGCGAGGTTGTAAGACCCTGTTTTCTACCCAATGTTGTAAGCATGGACTCGGCCAAAACAAATATTAAAACACTCTACTTAAAAGCCTAACCCCAGTGACAAAGGTAATCATGGGCTTACACCCCTGGCATGTATATAATACACATTATATACTAAACCCATGATATCATACACAGTTTGAATATAATAACGACTAACTATGTTAATGATTTCACCTAACAAGTTAAGCAAAAAAAAACAATAATAAAACATAGTGAAGCTATCGCAACCACAATGGGAAAGGCTCAAGCCATTTACGGCATGGCCTTACGCCACGCTGTCAACCCTTACAATCAATTATTAATAGCCAACATCTAGACCATAAAAGAAGGCGTATGGCTCTGTATAAACCATCATAATAAACCTTTAGCATGGTAATTAAATTCCATACACACATAGTAAGCCAAATAACCATGGCCATCTCATAAACGCAGGGTATTTACATTATGAACAATAATTCCAATCGTATTCTTTCCACACCGTCACCATTAAAATCCAAAACAAAGTCCACACAGTATTTCCAATGGGCTATGGCACCATTGCAATCAACGATGCAGCCCATGGCTCAAAATCCCAAATCCATTTATGATTTACATAACCCAAAATGTAAATACACAAATCTTGTGAGAAACACAAATTTCTCCATGGCCAAAACCCACACCATTAATTTAAAACCCAAGTTTGTGCAATACAAAGCCCGAAGGAGAATTCAGAAACCGCAGAGAACCCCAACATCAAACAGTGAAACAACACGTAGATAGGTTGAGAGAAAACAAGCGTAAGCTTATTGGAAAGGCTTACCTTGCATATCACTCACATCAAAAACCTCGACAGAGCTAGAGCCACACTGCGCATCACCACACTTTGACACCAACAACCAACCAATAAAGCCTTGAATTAGAAGTATGGCAACAATCAAGATTCAAAGAAAGAAGCTTTAGTAGGCACAAAAACTCCAAAGCAAATCTCACATTCTAGGTTTTAAGGTTGCCTCCATAACCCCTGAACTAAGAAGAACAAACCCCAAAAGACAAATGAAATGACCAAACCATCGTGAGACAAGCCTAAGGGAGGGATGCCACGAAAACCAAGATGCATTAATGACACCAGTTGGTTTCCACCACCAGATACAAAATCCACTAAGGTATAGTTTGGTACTGCCGATTTAGTATTGGTCTCCATTTCCATTGAAGGGTTAAAACCCCCTGACCATATGTTCCAAAACATATGTTATGTCGCCACTACAAATCGCATCACAAGGTAACACATTACAACGTTTATGTTATAGCAAGGTTTAGTATATTGCAATTTTAAGGTTTAGTGCATAGTCTAGGCTTGGTCTGTGGTAGTATTAAGTCAAGCCACAAGAATTATAGATTAAATAACATATATACCATATACTTAAAGCCTTAACTGAATACAATGCGAATTGTCCTAAGCTTACTTCTTAGTGAACATGGCATATGTAATATGCCATGTTAAAACCTAACCCTCATAAAAATCAAAGATCCGTCATTAAGCCATGAACATAGCTTACAGTAAGAAACGCATAAGAAATGTTAATATGATTTAAAAAGATAAACATAGAATGAAATTATACTAATATGTAAAATGACAAATTACAAAGCCATAATGAAGCATAAGTAATGTACATGAAAATTTAGCATTGATAGATAAATTGACGAGAATAGTATTATACCTGGTTAAAATTTTGAGTTGGCAAAGAACCAAAGTCAACCAGCAGTATGATTCTTTAGGATCAAGAATTTGAGTACTCTTTACACAAGACCCCTATAGTGTGCCTCTGTAGCTTAGTGACATTAGGTGTGAAAATGGTAAAATTTTCACTTCATTGCTACTACAAAAGAATTCATCCCGTCAATGTCAGATAAAACATGTTCAATCCAATTCGATAAGGTCTATCTATACGCATGGAAAGACAGTCATTTGACAACTTACATCTGTTCTCCTTGTTATAAAATCAATCATGCAATTTACCTTCAATTTACTTATGCTCAATTCATCAGTTTCAAAACCAAGTATACATAAGTAATGACTGGGTCGTTTAGCCCTTTAATGAATTGTCATTAGTATCTTCCTTTGGAATCTCCATTCAAACAATTTATACCATAATTATGACTAAACTCAAGAGTTACATAAAACCATAGTTTGTCACACACCCATTTTCACATAATTACATTATGCAGACATCATTTAATCAATTCATCTAGATAACAAATTTTCTTATCCGCAACTTTGATGGTATCCATGACACATTATATATTCTGATAACTCCATAGTAATATGGATTTACTCTTAATGGTTTTCTCACCTTTCTTTATACTTTAACCTCCCAATGAAGGCTTTACCCTGTACTAGGGCATAATCTACTTCCATGTGTGCTACAAAGCTAATTCAAAAATAAGCTTTTTATCCATAGAGTTAGACCTTATTTGATTTCATGCTCAAGTTTCTCTTATAACAAATGGCGCATGCAATTCTGTGACTGGCATAAAAGGCCAGCAAGGTGTTAAAATCATTCTCTATTTAAAACCTTCCTCATAATAAGTTATTCCTAGCAAAAGAATTAAGCGTAACTCCTTTAGCTTACCGGTGGAAGAGCACGTAATACATTATCTAACATCATATATTTAACCACATAACACTAATTAAAAATGTAGCATTTGTCCTCATCAATGCATTTAAACCAATACTAAGTGTGGACAACTTTTATTTATTATCTTCTACAGAGAAAAAACATTAACAAGGCTATAGAACAGCATCATAAAATATTGCGAATAAAGTAAAACATTCAGACATATGAAAAGGAGACATCTGACACATGAAAAGGAGACCGAATAGCAATGTACGTGGTTCACCCCAACTTTGGGGTTACGTCCACCAAAAGGTGTCACAAGCCTGTGACATTCATTTAATTTAATAGGTTACAATCCACAACGCAAATGTTTCCATTCTTTTCTATTGAACTCCATAAGAACCCTCTTAGGGAGTAATTTCAAGGAATTCAATCCTATAAAGATTTCATCATTTCTCAACTTCTTTATCTTCTTTCGACGTATGTAGGACGATACATATAAAACATCATAGACATCTCTTATATTTTTATGTGTATTTATATGACAACACAAATAAAGCGTTATTCATAGCCATCAGTTGTATGCATATGACAAGCATCATAACTCAGCTTCTTTGTTTTCTATGGAGGTTTTACATTACCTTAAATATCGAACCTTGCCTATCTGTATCTTCCATTTCCTTTAAGATATATAAGGATTACACATAAAACATTTCCTATATAACATCTTCATTATTTTAATTCAAGTACCAAACCCCAGACAAGGATCGACTATAGCCATACTCAACAAAGGCCATTAAAACATCAAACTACCAGACTAGAAAAACTAAACCAGGGTGAGAGGTAACTAGACATTTTCGGATCCACGGCAATTAGAGTAGAATCAAAATCATCACACACAGGTATGACTTTTGTCAGCCAAAATCAACAAGTTCAAACCAGATTAACATATAGTTATTCATCTATCGTGGGTGTGACTGCTATCATCCAAAAGCAGCGAGTTAAGACAACTGTATTTAAAATATAGTCACCCATCCATCGTAGAGTTTATCAAAGCGCAAGTCACTACATACCCCAGATATTTAAGATGAAAAATACAAGGCAAAAAAGGTTCTCAGGTCGGGGTCTCAGCATTCCATAGAACATGCACTTATCATTGAAACATCATGTAGGTGGCTTTTTTTTCATAGAGGCCGTGATCTACCTTCTAAAGAGCAAGGCGAAATCAGAAATCAAAACTCATAAGAAAATTGAAACGTGTAACACCAGTGGCATTTTCTAGATTTACAATATAATTCACCCATCCATCGCAAAGCTTTCTGGAAAATGCATCGATCGGGGTCTATAAGAAAAGCCATGGCGATTGCAAATAATAACTAGGCTATGCTTCCCAATTTAACATGCAGAAATTTAATAGATACTACAGTCCACGAATGGTGTGCGTTTTCAACTAAACAAGACTGAATCTGGTTTTTAAAACCCCAACAATTTCTTCACACATCACTGCGCCTACTTGACCATACGATGAGGAAAATATGGAGTTCAGTTCAAACATACCATGCAAATCACATCCTATCTCGGTTGTACCTTCAAGCTCCAGCCATTACGAGCCAAATCATGCACCAGAAGGAATCGAGGAGAATACCCTTGCTGTAGCTCCTTCACCCAGCATAGTTTTTTTTTTTTTTACCTTGAAGAAAATTCGCCTTTTATAAAGCATAGATACCCCTTCTTCAAAATGCCAAGCTCCTCCTCTCTAAAAATGCCAAGTTTTTTCCCTAAGATGCGCTAATCCCCTTTAATCACAACTCTAATATCCCAAATAAAATTTCTCTTTGGAAATAATGGAAAACGCATGGGATTCACCACCCTAGAAGGAAATTTAAATCGTCTGACATATTGCCCATTTTCCCATTAGTAGATTTTTCCCATACCGATGGTTTCCATCAGCGATTTTTTCTTCAAGATAAATATTTAAAGGTTGACTGACAGCCCCGTTCTTGCACTGAACCTCTCCTCAAAAAGCAATCCATTTTCCTAGAAATCACATCGTGGGATTTTAATGCCTTGAATTGTCCTGCCATTGGTTCTTTTTGTTTTTATTATTTATTTCTTTTTACTAACCAGGGTAGGTTTCTACAAAAATCCCGTGAAATTAGAGGTATGCTGATTTGGAGGGATTTTTCTTGGGCAAAAATCCATCCGAATAAAGGAACCCTAAGCAGTGGTGACTCCCCTTTTCCAAAAACCATTAAGATAGCAAAAGGACATGTCATCTTTGAAGGAGATAATCCAAATAAGTATGACCCCTTTGTGCTTCCTCGAATAATCCAAAGAGAGGTGGTTATTCTTTTTAAAAAATGGAGTATATAAAAAAAAATATAACTATCTCAGCTTTATAATGTTTTTTCCCTTTTTGTTACCTCCTAGAATCCTTTTGGTTGTCAAAGAATTTCTGAGGAAAACCTTCCCCCTTTTCTCATGATCGTACATATATACATTGGCATATGTATCTATGTACATTTTATATCTATGCTCATAAAAGTAAGTTGCTTCCTTAAAGTATCAAAACATCCTTGGAGGATTATTTAGGTAGCTAAGCTTCTAGCCGCGTATCATCTTAATAACTTTTAAGATGGATATAGCATTTAAGATAACACTTTAGCTTCTTTAAGAAAAAGCGTTCTAGTGAAACCCCTTGGCACTTGATGCCTTAAGGCGTTTTAGGAAAAAATTATCCTTAAAGGCCCAAAAGGTGATTTAGTCGACTTAGTGGTTTTCCGCAACCAGGATAACACCTACAAGCTTCGGTTCTTAAAACGTATTTCCTTCTTTTAAATCCCAAGAATACCCTCACCGTTTTAGGTTTTCTCCTTAGTGGATTCAGTTGTCCATTGATTTAGTTGCATTAATGCCTTAAGTTTTCTAATTTTACCCTTTAGGTAATTAATAGATTTTCAGGTCCGGTTTCTGGTGGGGCCTTGGCCTTGAGCTCCTCACTAGAAATAGTACAATAATCATTCACAATTTACAAAATAATTAAGGTGTGCAAGAGGGACATTACAACCCTGTTGCAAAGTATGAACTACATGTGAAATAAATAGGTGCCTTAGTTGAGATAACTAAGTAAGCCTGTGAACAAGTAAACACCTTTACCTATGAAACCCTCATGGGAGAACGAGTCCCGCCACTCCGCCCACTTTGTTTCCACAAACAAATCTAAGTTAGAACTTTATAAAAAACAAGTACAACTATGCAGAAAGGACGAAGCATTTATAATCTACTAACGACACATACGCGACAAATGTATAAACATAAGACAAAGAAGTAAACAGCAGTACGATATCATAAGTAAAATACATGAATAATAATGATTGGAGGTAAATAATAGAACGAAAGAACAACTTACGAGTAAAAAAGGGTACATGAAGTGTACGATATAATTCCTCAAGTGAATAATGTTCCATCTAGGTAGTTTTCACTAGCCTATAATTTTTTTTATTTCCCATTTTTTTGAACATTACACATTTCCTCTAACCTAATTAAAAAATTCATTTCAAAAATACATAGAACCTGTCGAGGTTTTACCCACACTCTCTTTGCTGCTTAGAATCACCACTTAAATACATCCCAATACATTTTAAAAGTAAAGGCCCATAGGCATAAAAAACCCCAACAAACAAAACCTCGATCCTATCGAATTTACAAAATGCAGAGCTCATGTAAGATACAATCAAACACCCAACCAAAAGTACATCCATTGGAATCAGAATCAAGCAAATCCAAACTATGATGATTGATAACTCATTCAAAACCACAATACCGCAAGAGGGGACAAGTAAATACTTGCACAGTAGGATTACCGAAGGAGTATGGATTTTCCCATGGTTTTTCCCATGATCTATGAATCATGCCTATACTCACCACTCTTCTAAGCCTGAAACAGAGTAGAGCCGCAATATGAGAAGCATGAATAATACCTAATTCAGAATCAACAATAATGCTAACGAAACAGGACACCCACATACGTCTTCTAAGCCATCGTAGTCACCTTCCTTCACACCAAGCATGAGTAGAGAGAAAGCATTAATACTGCGAAATACCAAACTATCACTTGGGACAATCCCTAAGCTTGATCACCCCATCTCCCAAGGAACATTGATAGCACCACCCTAGCCACAATTAATGTAGACCAGACCCATAATCAAATAGTCCTTAGACTATATTACAACTTTCCACCCAAATCAACATAAAGGCTTAAACCATTTCATGCATCGAATAAAATGAGGCTTTAAGCCCTATGTCCATGGCATATGAAGTATGCCATAGAAAATTTACGCCAAGGGTTTTACAAAAGTATTAACTTCGAACTATTTAAAAACAAAAACACCATATAGTAAGAATATAATAGGGCATAGTCAAGTGGTAAGTATTTTCAGCATGGAAAATAAGTGCCACATAAATAACAAGTTTGTTTCACGCAAGTAATAGGTGTAGTAGTGACCCCGTCACTATCCTAAAGTTCGTAAATAATAATAATAACAACAAGTGAATGTCACTAGGATAGAGCTGCAAATGTGAGCACTAGTGACCAAAATGATCAACACTTCCCATTAATCTTTATAAACACGTTCCCCTTCGCCAAGTGAACCTTCACAAGAACGGGACAAGAATGAATTAGTTCAACAAAAGTAAGTAAGCACATTATGACAAGTAAAAAATGTTAGCTCTGAGGTGGTTATAAGGGAAACTATTCTCGCCACTCCACCCCTTTATCCATTAACAAAGTCAAGTTAGAATCATGTATACTATAGTAAGCACATGTTATAAATAATGAAGTACGTAAGAAAATAAGTAACTTACACATTAATGCTTAACCATAGTACAAAATGTAATCAACATCACAACAATGTAATTAACATATTAATAACCACGTTGAGAAATATGGAAGAAGGACATAAGAATAGCTTATGACAATACAACAGTACAATCAGAGTATGACACATTCTAGAAAGGTCAATTAATGTCCAGCATAGGTAGTTTTGACTAGCCTAATAACTTTTTTTTCAATTTTTGGGGACATTACATGCTTCATGAAAGTAAAATTACAATTAAGTACAAATGTATATTCACTTAACATGCAGGTATACACTTTTAATTTATGCATATTGAATACTAAAAATGAAGTATCATAAAAAACAATCAAATGTACTATAATTAATCTCCACTAGCTAATAATTATCTTTCACCTTCCTTGATCTACCGTTTCCCATGAGTTACTCCCCTTTGAAATTGTTATCGGTGGCTCAATCATAAATGCGACCTAAGTCCAGCTTTGATGCTAATATAGGAATGCATTCAATAATATAAATCCTGTTTTGGTATAGCATATATCCCTCCATCATAGAAATATCTAGACATCCTCGTTGTCTAACCTAATCCCTACAAAAATTTAAAGTTCCTCTCAACCATCCACATGAACCTTGAGTGTAATCATCCACACAATTCAATCTCCTCAACTTCTAGTATGAGGTAGTGCTATTGTTCATTCAAAAGTGTTGAATATAGATGCTTTGGAATTTCACACATGAGACACGAAGTTTCTCTCCTCCAATACTTTACCTTTTCTTTATGGATTTCTTTAGATAACAATCATCTACAAGTAATGCAAACAAATCACAAGATTTTAAAGAAAACATTATTTTACAGAACAATTATAAATATAAATATCAAATTTAAGTTCTACCATGCATTAAACAAACACTTTATGCATGGAAGATATCACCACTCACCTTATGTATTTTTTAAGATCATATATAAGTTGTTTGACATTGTTGTCAAAGTTGTTCGAGAGAGATAGAGGTATAACATATTGTAACAATATAAAAATTGTTTCATTATTTTTTCAGAAAGTAGACAAACAATACCAACAATAATATGCATAATAATAAAAAAATATAGAAATATAGAAATATATATATATAACAATTACCATGATGAATACATGCCAATCATGCGTTTTCACCCATGCAAAATCTCTCTTCTTGGTTATGTTATTGTTCATGTTCGAACAAAATCCGATGAGAAATTTAATTTTTCATAAGATTTGTTTTACAAAATTGCTTTGTTTGTGTGTTAAAAACCATGGAAGTGAGTTTATATTAATTTTGTCTCTATTGCTATGCAATTGAATTGCATCTTTCATTGCATGATTTGCTTCAGGAATGTCATTGCATATTTTTACAATTTCTTCTTTGTTGCTCCTAAGATCCAATATTCGTCGTAATGTTCTAGACACATTCTTTCTGATATGTATTGTATCAAACAAATGAGCAATTTGTATGTACTCATAGTACAGCAATATACTAAATTGTTTAGGATAACTTTTTCATTTCGTCTATAATCCAATTAATGACTTCATGATCACGGTGACCATCCTGAATCACGGTTTATAAATAATTTATAGAATTCAATGTCAATTACACTAGTAAACAACATGCAATGAAAAAAGATTAAAAAGGTTTCATATATGATTATCAATACACAATTTGATTTGTATGTACCTTGACGATTTCTATTATATTGCAACTTCCATATGTCAAGTGTAATTCTTTGCGGTTTTAATGCAGTCTTTTGTTTCACATTGAATAGATATTTATTAGTAGTTTGATACCTATGATTCTTAGAGGGGAAGTTCCTATACGCATCAAACACCTCCCAGTCATAAAAAAAATTGAACAATGATATTTGATTTTAGGACCACAAATTGGACATGCAAATTTTCCCTCTCTTTGAAAACCTACATGAAGAGTTGATGGATTAACAATATTTTCGATTATAATTATATAAAATGAATGGATTATTTGAAAAAATATCCATGTATAATATATCAACTTCATAAAATTAAATACGATTAAAGTCAACGTTATAATTACATACCACAAGAATGGGTTAACCCTATGGCATCATGTATGGTACATACAAGAATTGCACAGAATTTAAAATTATTTTGTCGCAATGGTCTAGATAAATCATACATAGTGATTCAATTCCATATCTTTAGTAGCTTGTAAATAAGAGGATTTATATATACATTCATATATATTTAAATTGGTATTCACCTCATTCATTTGAACATATCAAATATACAATTATTAGATTCCTTAAGATATATAAATAATACACCACACTAAAATACAACAAGTGAGATGCCACTATATGAAAAAAACAATTGTTGTAGACACATTCCTAGAATAATCATTGCCAACATTACGTGCTCCCTCTTTATTGACAACCATGGAGGAATTTTATTGTTGATAACAAAAATAGGTGACACCAAATAAATATATCTCTTATGTGCATATAGATTGACACCATCTACTCACAAATAAAGCCTAACATTACGAGAATATTCTTTAAAGTGTGGCCATTTTTCCTTCATATCTCTAAATGAAGAACCATTTTGTAGGCATTCAAAGAATTCCATCTTGAATTCTGTAACATCCCTCGCCACCTCGACCTAGAACTCATAGTGTCAGTAAACATCAGTGTAAGTATCAACTATAACACTCTATCAAGTTGTGATTATAATGGATAGTGTTAAACACTGAAAGCTTTGAACGACTAAAACGCCATTTGGCAACGAATCCACTAGGGGGAAAGGGATTTCTGGAAAAGGGGAACTGAGAAACTCAATGAATAAATCGATATGTTCTTGTAAATACTAAGAGAATAAGGAGTAGTGTTTAATCACTAGCATGGCAGTCTTTGGTATATAAAGTGGAGTCGATTAAGAAAAACAATGCTTTGATTATTAAAACAAAGCAAACCTTGCAATGGCTGAAGTATGGAGAGCTAACTCTTATATTAATTTACATAATACCTTATGTATAGTTGAAAAGCTCTTTTATACCACATAATATATGCTGAAATAATTCAAGGCTCATATGACAATTACTCTTTAACAGATATATATTTATATATATTAAAAATGTAGCACAATGGGATAAAATTGTAAGAAAAGCATATTGATACATAACCATTATTAAAGGAAAAACCTTTAGAAATCATAATACTTTCCCTTCATATGTTGTGGAGCATCATATTATGCTATATGTATAGATAGAATGGGACATTATTTGGCGTTATTTTTAAATGTGTGAATAATGTGGTAATGCATAGTTTTCATATGAGAGATTTATATTAAAAAAAAATAAAATGGGAATGTTCCACTTTTTCCCAAGTGCTCTTCACATTTAAAAAGGGTTAATATAGTTAAATGGAAAGTGCAGTACAAATAAAGAAAAAAGATAAGATGAATAACTAGAAAGGTTAAATATACTAAAAGTAAAAGCTAAGATGAATAATTAGAAAGGTAAAACATACTAAAAGTGAAGTTAGTTGTCAAGTTATGAATTCATTGTTTAAGGCAATATCGTTTATCCCACATGCATGGGGAGAGAAGAACATTAAGAAATCTGTGACCTTTTAAGGAGGCGAAATGCAAGTTGTTGGGGGGAAGCCTCTTGGATATTGTCAAGACTTGCAAGGAGCCACCGGCGAAGGAAAGGAGTCAAATCCAAGAACACAGTAAAACTCTGCACGTTGCTTGTTGAGTGTTTTCTTTGAATGCTTTTGTCTGGCTGCATTCTGCTCCCTTGTGGTTGTATGGATAATATTTTTCCTCCCATCGTGATTATGCTAGCGATGTATATTTGGGGAAATTCCCATCCTGGTATGCCAGTAACATGTTTTATCATTTCCGGTAGATACATATAAAATTGCAGTCTTATGTTACCATCTTGGTACGTTGGTGTTCGCATAGGATGTTTTCTTTTGCTAAGATAAAAAAATCATAGATTGCTTAATGGGCTGGATGTGATATTTTAAATGGGATGCCCATCTTATTGTGCCATCTGCCTCTAGCTAGAGCTTCTCTTGCTATGGATTCTAATTAAGCCCATTTCTTGCATGGATTTCTTCGTTGTTTTATTATAGAGTTTCAGGGTGCATGTTATAGTTTTCAATCATGTCGTTCACATCAACTCTGATGTATTTTTCCCTGTATGTGTGGTATTTTCAGTTGTATTGTGTAACTTTAGCTCACTTCCAGACAGTGTGGTGATCACAAATTCTCAGGTTCAGGTTGTAGTTTTGACTAATGAAAATGGCATCGCATGGGGATAGCCCCAGCGGTGTTTGGATAAATCCTTGATGGTTTCATTTCCCTTTAGCATACGGTTCGTATGGGTTGTTTTCCAAATTGTTTTGATGTGATACCAGTAGGCTATTTCTATGCCATCGGGTAAATCCCAGCATGGTCATGAATACCGTAGTAGGTTATCTCTTTGTATGTTGCCCCTTGTATGACAATTGGTTGCTCAAGATCCCTGTACTCATTTGCAGAAAATCCACATCGCAACCCTTCGTATGCCTGGAAAACACGCTGTAGGTTCCATAGGTTGAAAACTATATGTTTGATGAAATTCCTGAGAGAGAAAAACCCTCACTGTTGTTTATTGATACTATCAATACTCTTTGAATATTGCTGTTTATATCAAAAAATATAATGTGGTGTCTTATTCTTAAGGGGCGGTCCTTTGTTCTCTCTCGATGATGTATGTAAATATGTAGGAGTGGTCACGCACTTAGCCAAATCACGTTGTTTCGGCCTTTATCGAAGCTTCCTAATTGAATTTCTGCGCTAACTAACATTGATGTTTTGTATAGAAGAATAAATTTAATGCACTTAGCTATGTGAAAACCCATTTCCAGTAGGAAAAGTGTGATTTTGCTTCAAATCATATTTTGAATGAAAAGATATTAAAGGGATTCCAAATAGCCACATTTATCATGAATGGGTTTAGTTGCATATATATAAGTATTAAATACCTCTTCGGCATGGGTTGGTGGCCACACCACTTTTCAGAATTGTTTCTTTCCTTAACTGCATTCGAAGGATCTATTATTCCTACATGCCCATTTATAAGTGA
>LPNX010584157.1:55594-73829 GCA_001517045.1 Pseudotsuga menziesii | reverse complement strand
TATATATATATATATATATATATATATATATATATATATATACACATATTTACAGTACCCTTGTGCATATTTATCATGTTATTCTGTTAATAAATGAAGAACTATCCCACCACCTACGTACCATCCTCCATAACCTAGGAAGGGAAGTTCTCAAGCCCAAGAAGCTGGAAAAAAGGATCAGGTAACAAAAAGGGGATGACATATCATGCGCTGGCTTGTTTTGCTGACTGCATAACCCATGTGAAAAGATAATGACAACATGGAGGCTAGGCATAAGAAGCTCGCCCCTTTGCAATATTTGTAAGTTCCCTTGTATAATTTTGACCAATATGATATTTAAAACATAAACACTAGACTTATAGACTGCTGCATAATAATAGTTAATAGCAATTCTCACATACAGCTGACCTGTACTACAGAATGGGGTAATTCACCCATACAAAAGAGATGTTGGTATAGAATAGGGTAGAGCACCCTCCCTATCTGCAGCTCTAACCTTACTTGATTTTGGGGAAGTGTTCTAGGCATATCCCTTCAGTTTTGAGGCCATACCACGAGGGACATTGTACTAGACAATGGTGTTCTCTTGTTCGGAATATGGCTCTACATTAGGATCCTGGAAACAAACTCAGCTCAAGCTCAACAAAGTAAGAGATTGCAAGTGAATAATAAGTACATACGAGTAGAGACCTTAAATATGGAAAATCACCAGCAAAATAAAGTAGCAAGCTTTATTTTGAATATAGTAAGCAACTTCTATCTAGGATGCAGATATTTAATCTGGCTTTCAACTGTTCTGTCCTTATCCCAAATTTCCAACGCTTTTGTATAAAGAATTTTGGTAACAAAAGAACCAATGGAAAAATAGAATATCAAGCTTTACATTGAAGAATAGGCAACTTTCATCTAGATAGAATATATTTGATTCATCCTTCAACTGTTTCTTAAGTCAAAGTGAACCAAAGGAGTTACAACCAGCATACAATGTACCTTCACCAATGTTAAAACTATAAAGATGCATTTGTCCTAAATGCCACGACAAAGAGAAGGAATGTGGCAAAATAAAGTACTGCCTTTCTAGGAAGCTCAACTATAAATTTGGAAATGCACAGCCTAGCACTGTGAGATGCAATACGTGATTCTAAAATCTAACAAAACAGATTGCTAGATCTGAGCAAAGCCTGCAATAACATCAAGACAAAATGATCTCAAGGCCATTCCATGAGAGCTAGGAACTCAATTTCAATGTTTACACAGTCATACAATTGTTGGGTTCTAAAAACATGATTTTTAGACAATATATAACCATGGGAAAACAAAAAATGACTCCAGGGTAATATTTACAACAACTAAGACATACACCAATGATTCATGGGCATTCCTAGAACAGTTGGAACATCAAAATCGATTTGTAGGCATTCATATAGTGGCTAGGCACAAAAATTGATTTCTGCGCATTCAAAACGTTGTTTTGACATGAAGGAACAACAATTGGGTTTAATTTCAAAACTCAGCAATATACACTAGCAAAGGAACCCAAAATCAGAGTTTCAAACCCGCAATTCAATTTCCTTCTTCACCCATGGATTTAGCAATTGGGTAACTTCTTGGGAAACTTTATAATTGAAAATCAACGAAATGTAGATAGGAAACAATTTATCAAATGCATTCAATGACTCGGGAGTTACGCGCCCAATGTGGATCCATACGATTAAAGCAAAAATGCATGCAATGACTGAAACCATGCCCAACGAAGATATGAACCGGTTTATCAAAGTATACAATGACTGGGGGAATTATACGCCCCATGTGGATCCGTAAAATTTTAAAATTCATGTAACAAACAAGAATACATACCCAAATGCTTGATGTGGAAGATGATCGACCACCTACAAGATGGGAGCGCCTGCGAAAATATGTGACTGGGAACGCCATAAATATATGGTTTGGAACACCATAATCCATTGCTGGAAACCGCATACCAAGAAATAGGTATGTCATACATTTTCCCCCCTATTCGCGAGTGAAGGTCTTGAACCCCCTTATAAAAATGCAGACTTCAAAAGGAACTCAAAGATTCCTCCTCTCAACACACAGAGCTGGGTACTCTCAACATGCAGAGCTGCGTCCTCTCCACATATCGAGCTACGTGCTCTCAACATGCAAATCTCTATTTTCTCAACCTGTAGGTGTTGCGTGCTCTCAAGAAGCAGAGTTGTGTGCTCCCCCACATGTATATCTGCACCCCCCCTTCATACTTACTCTCCTTTAATAATTTCACAACACCCTCCTTTTCCTCCCCCAGAGTATGTGGGATAAATGATAATGTCATTCGCTCAACAACCAAAATTCCCCTCTCTTTTAGTATATTTTTCCTTTCTAATTATTCAACTTAGCTTTTACTTTTAGTATAATGAACCTTTCTAATTACTCATCTTAGATTTTTCTTCTTTTGTAGTGCCCTTTCCATTTAACAAAATTAACCCCTGTAAATGTGGGGAGCACTTTGGAAAACAAGTGGAACATTCCCATTTCTATAATATAAAGTTCTCATATGAAAAACTACACATTATTATATTATTCACATATTAAATGTTCCATTCTATATATACATATAGCATAATATGATGCTCCACAATATATGAAGGGTAGTGTGGTATAAAAGATATTTTCAACTATACATAAGGTATTAAATAAATTAATATAAGAGTTATCTCTTCATACTTCAAACGTTGCATGGTTCCCTTGTTTTTTATAATTAAAACATTGTCTTTCTTAATCGACTCCACTTTATACACCAAAGACTGCCATGCTAGTGATTAAATAGTACTCCTTATTCTGTTAGTATTTAAAAGCACACAACAATTTATTCATTGATTTTCTCAGTTCCCCTTTTCCGGGAAGCCCTTTCCCCCTAGTGGGTTCATCACCAAATGTCGTTTCAGTCGTTCGAAGCTTTCAGTCGTTAACCTTATCATTTATAACCATAACTTTGCAAAGGTTTATAGTTGATACTTAAAGTGATATTTAATTACACTGTGAGCTCTAGGTTGAGGTGGCAAGGGATGCTACATGTCATGCCTATGTTAACTATGTCTATTGAATAACTTATGAATCGAGAAAGATATCCTAATTGTGATTGTATAGATTTATTGAAGTGCTTGCAGGACAAGTAGTAGAATCATCCTGCAATGACAAGAACTCAAGGTAAATAGAAATGAACTCGTGGAAATTATAAATGAACATAATCTACATGTACTTGTGTATGTCTCCTATATAATCTGGTTGTAAATTAAGTGACAAATGGAGGTTGTCAAGTTAACCTCCTAGTATTCCTTGCGTGTAGTATGAAATGTTCCTTATGACTTAAGTTGGTTTAGGAGGTTTGCAAAGTAACATGAGGATCACATGGAAAAATAAAGAATATGCATTTTATCTTTTGGTATTCCTTAAGGATGTTTTTTTTTCAAACAACGTAAGAATGAGCTTAATCCAATGGGTGTAACTAAGTCTTCGTAATGTAGAGAAAAATAGTTTCGTATTCCTTCTAAGAATCAATTTCAGTCCATTTGGGATGTCACAATTTGAGTGTCCTTGATGTTATTATCTTAGGTGCTTTTGGTATATTACCTTCTCATTTGTTCTCATGGTGAGGATGTTGTCGACAATATTATTATGAAGGAATTGAATCTAAGAAGGACTGTTTAGAGAATATGGCTTCTTAATCCTTATAAAGATGATAGATAGTCTAACAGGGGAGAAGACTCTTATTCTATAAGGCCCTTTGATAATTATTATGAGTATGGAGCTTACTAATAAAGGGGAATGGCTGATTTTAAATGAAAGGCTGATTTTTCAATGCGCTCAATCTTTATTAACCAAGTACCCAAGAGTAGTGGTATCTTTTATTTCAATGGATAATTAAGTGAGGAAAATCTCTTACCACTTTCTGGATCGATACAGGAAGGTAATATTGTAAAAAGATAATTAAAGAATGTTACTGTTGTCTTACTATTCTACTGTTTTCAGGGAACTATGATGATGACATGTTATGAATTACATTAGAGAGAGTTCTAAAAAGATTGTCTTACAATGCAAATGCTTTTTGACTTACTTAATATGAAATCTTCTTGTAAAGGTTGCTGCTAAGTAGTAATAACATAGCAAAACTTTACCCTTCTTCGCACACATTGGCACCCGGGTATAAGAGGGATATTACAAATTCTATGTACATTCTTTTTCAAATTAATGTTGTTTATAATATATGATATGGTCAACGAGGCATCAATCAATTGCTTCACACTACATTCCAATTTCTTTCCTAATGAGAGATAAATCTTGATATTTATGAGGTCAAATAATTGGTGATGGTAACAAAAATTCAGCTATCAAGCAACAATAAATTAATGTAAAAAACCTATCTAATATAATATATAAATAATATTAATGAAACATGTTGGGACGTGTACCCTAAGGATTATTAGTTTTGGTAACTTTGCGGTTGTTTGTAAGCGGAGTTATGGGTCAAAATAGTCTTAGGGGTGTCGAGGTAAGTCAAAACCCCTTTTTGTAATAAACCCATGGTTTAAATCTAGGGTTTAGGGTTTGGGTGCCCATGGTATTGAATCCATGTTTTTGTAAACAGTGCGCTATAAATAAGCACTTGTGTAAATAAGAAAGGTTAGGTTTTTATGATGTAAGAAATATTTCGGCGAAGTTAAGGATGATTTTGTAAGGAAATGTTAAGTCCCAGCTCTGTGCGTGGACGACCTATGCAGCTGTGTGTGCAAAGGGTTTTTGTAAGAAGATTCAGAAAAGATCTGCAGCTGTGTACGCAGAGGCCTGCTACTGTGTGCGCGGATGTTAAGGACTGAAGGGATATGCAGCTGAGTGCGCAGATCAAACTGTGGTTTTGAAGCAAGTTGAATAAAACACAGTTTGTGGACGTAGCCCCTACACTGCGGGTGAACTAGGTTATACTTGGTGTTGTGGTTTCTTGTGTTTTGTTTCTATTTCTGTTGTCTTTTATGCATTAATAACTGTATACATTTGATAACTTAGATCACTGCTAATAACAAGCTTCGCTGTGAATTCCCTGTAGTGGGTTGCGCAAGTCACGGTTGTTTATCTATCTCCGAAGTTGTATAAATGTGAATGACGAAGCTGTGTAATTGTTGATTAATAAGTTTAGTAAAGGCTAAGGTACAATAATACCCTCTCTGCTTGCAGAAACCTGATTCTACGGCACCCCATTGTTGTTTCGGGTGAGACTACAACCTATGCTCAGGTTGTTCCCGAAAGGGCCAACACATTGGGTCTTTTATTGGTGCGACATAAAAGGATTAAACCCGGGTCTGCCCTATTGCCCAACAAATTGGTTCCGTTGCCGGTTGAACTTAGTATCTGCTCAAGAGGGGTTTACGTCATACCTCGAGGGCTATGTTCTGGAGGCCCTCTGTGACGAAAATCGATGATTGGTTTGCTGAGACTTCTCTACAATTCGCGCAACAAGAGAACACAAATTCGTGTTGTAGCGCATGTGACTTTTTACAAAGGTATGTTTTTTGTGATG
This sequence comes from Pseudotsuga menziesii, assembly GCA_001517045.1. Lineage (NCBI taxonomy): Eukaryota > Viridiplantae > Streptophyta > Pinopsida > Pinales > Pinaceae > Pseudotsuga > Pseudotsuga menziesii. Next base: position 68,257 of record LPNX010584157.1, on the reverse strand, counting down.
CTTATGAATTTTTTTTTAGTAGTATACACATAGAGTTGCACCAATGGTTATCTAGGTTAACAGAAAGAAGGATGAATTGCCAAGCTCAACGGATTCCCACATGGACCCCCACAAGGGTCAATCTTGTGCAACACGTGAACAACGAGGTATCCCGCGCTGTTGATTTCTGGATGACGCAGACATTGGAAGCTTTCGTGACAGAGTTTGCCATTAACACAAGTACCTCCTTTAGCGAAGCTGAACGACAGTTCTTCAAAGGCCCCCATGGTAAGTTTTTGAATTCATTAAGCTTGCGGATTAAAATACTATTGGCTGAAAAGGGTATATTGTGGTTTGAATCAGACTGCTAGCTTTATCGTACTAGCATATGTTTGGAAGTGATAATACCTTCAACGAGCAAAGTGGTTTGCTGCGAAGTGGCAAAAGGTAAAAAAGAGATTTTGACTCCTATTCCTTAGGTCAGGCTACTGAGTCTTCCCCTGTATATTCTGAAGACTCAAGCTCTGAGGAAATCCATTCGCTTGGAAAACCCCTTGTCACCCCGCAGCGAAGCCCTGTTAACCCTGAAATTATGTCGCAGTCTGATAGCTAACCAAGTCCAAGTATTCCGGCCACAGGCCAGTCGGTCCCTGTAACTCCCTCCCCCTCAATGTCCTGCCCCCCTCCCAGAACCGCCATGGCCCACCTAGCTGATGATATTAAGTTGCCCATATTCAAAGGCACGGGATCCAAAGACCCTGAACAGTTCTGGTTTTTATGTGAAGCAGTATGGAACGCGAATAATATCACAGACCGGGATGTGCGAACTGTGCAGCTCATTACTTCTTTCTGGGACCAGGCTTTGACCTAGTTCATGAAATTCTCCAGTACTCAGAACCCCACTTTAGATGAGATTAAGGCAGCCCTCACCAAATAATTTAAGAAGCCTAAGTCAGAATTGCAGAGCATCACTGAGCTCAAAGAGATTCAACAGCGGCGCGGTGAATCCGTGTGGGACTTTGACCAGAGATTCAAAGTTCTACTAGACCAATTCAGTTTTACCATTAGTCCTGCACAGCACAAGGAATGGTTTATCGCAGCATTATTACCACATATCCGAACTCCACTCATGCAACAGAAGGTTGCTGACCAGCAAGAAGCTCTGGAAATTGCAATGAAGCTAGAAACCGCCCCCATCGGAGATGATTCCGGTCTTGCTCAAATCCAAGCCCAGCTAGCAGCCATGGCCCTTGAGCTTCGTGATATGAAGAAGGCTTAACCAGTTGAGAGGAGTTCTAGTGTACGCAATGCTGGATAGAAGGTCACAATAGGGACTAGTGCACTGGGGTCCGACCCTACTTAAATTCAGGTGCACCCAACCAATTCAATCCCGGTGTTCTATATTGTGAGATTTGTCGAACCACTGGCCAACATCACCCTGAAAACTGCCATCTTATTCAGTGATATGTTCAAGTTCCCAAGAACCCCTACTGCAAGTTCTGCAAGTCAGTAGGGCATAATGAAGAAGAGTGTCGTAGCTATGACCTCATGCGAGAGCGCATCTCTGATGTCTACCGAGTGAAAAATGAAGTCTAGAAGAATGACGGCTATGGTTACCACGGTGGTGCCTCTAGCAGAGGTGCCTTTGGCGGTCATGGCCATGGTGGTATGCCCGAAAGAGGGCGAGGCCAGGTGGTGTGTTACAATTGTAACCAAGCTAGCCATTTGGCTCGTGATTGTCGGAACCCCACCACAACCTGTCGATATTGCCATGCAGTAGGCCATGTGATTGAATAGTGTCCCCAGCTCATAGCAAAGATTCAGGAAAACAATAGTGGCCCTACCCAGACTATTCAGTTGATTTCCGGTGAGCAGAGACCGACTGTAGCCATCAATGTGGTCACCCGGAGTGGTGCCATGGCACAAATTTAGCATTTACAGAAACAACCTGTCGAGGTGCGCGCGCATAAGGCCTCCACGCAAGTCCCATCACTTAATACTACGCAAGACCATGCACTAGTCAAGGCGGCTCCATGCGATATTGTTGACCCTCGCACACCCGTAGTACCTATGCAGCAACCTCAGCAAGCCTCACAGCCGCACGATGCTTCACCGGATAAAGTAAGTACACTCTCCTCCTTTTTACAGAGTTCTATGAAACTCTTGAGGAATCAAAATGCTTTAAAAGAGCTGCAAAAAGTTCTTGCTGTCACAGACCCTTAGAGAGGAGTTGATCAAGAGAAAACTGTTAGTCGTGTCCAAAGAACGGGGAGGGAAATGAGATTGAATGTTCAGATAGGGGAATATGATATGACTAATGTCATCTTGGATCTTGGATCAGAAGTTAATGTCCTACCCAAGCAGACTTGGGGACAAATGGGAAAACCTTCCCTGGATTGGTCACCTATACAATTGAGATTAGCTAACCAGCAAAATATTGTGCCCCTAGGGAGACTTCTTAGTGTTCCCATAGATCTTGATGGGGTAAGCACTCTAGCAGATTTTGAAGTTATCGAGATCATTGATGAGAGCAACCCTTATCCCGCCTTGTTGGGAATCGAGTGGGCCATGGCAAATGCTGCAATCATCAACCTTAAGAGGAGACAGATGACCTTCAAAGGAAATGGTCTGCGAGTTATCATACCCCTCGACCCATCCCAAGGAGAAAGATATACAGAACCACTCAGAGACAAAGGGGAGCAGGATACTCTAGACCACATCTACAACATTACAGCCCAGGAAGCAGATTATGTCGAGCCTGATGCCGATGGCGTACTAGATTGGAAATGTCATAGCTCCTGCATGTCTGATTCAGACGATGGTCTAGAGAATTGGCAGAACCGACTATACGAGCTACATGGCCATAGGTGCGCGCAACTCACTAAGTCTCTTAGATGCCTTAGTGCGCAGCCCAGAAAGTTGCCTACCTATGATGGGTTGACTGACCCTGGAGAATTTATTGTACAACCCCCTCAGTCACAGAGAATGCAGACTCTGAAGATAGCATTAGGAGCTACAGCAGCAGGACGGACCGATCACAGCAAGTCTACTCCCAGTTGGGAGGCCAGCCAGAAGTTTCTGCGCCTCAACCTCATAAACCAAGTCCAAGATGCGCGAAGTCCTTTTATTGGGCAGAATAGCCCTCTGAAACATTTGAGGCACAGTTATGCAGCATGGGACACCATACCTCACGAAGAGTGGGTGCATAAGTTCATACACACCTTTGAACCTCTAGCACAAAACTGGTATCTGGAGGCCGCGCTTCGACTTGGAATTGAATACCAAACCAAGGGGCAGAACGAAGAAGCCAGCCCATCAAACCTAACAGTCCTGTCACCAACATTCCTAGGACGGGTCAAAGGGCAATACTGTGCCAAGGGTTCTTGTTGTTGCGAAGCTCACACCCGGATCCTGTCGAAGACCACAACCACAGCAAGGATTAAAATCTGACCGTTGGGAAGCAGCCAATTTGGCAGCGATAGTGTTTTAATTACCTTAAATTCCTGTACTACGACCAGTATTGGAAATCGAGCTCCACTTGGACAAGATTTTCGTCAGATTTGGTGCCTTCAATACACCGTCCTGCCCGATTTGATTGATGGCGTGTATAAGAAGATGCCTAAGTCAGGGAAAATTGCATTCTACATTTCTTCAAGATTTACAAGTGAATCCATGACAACAGAATGAGAGATTGACGATTTGGTCAGAGAATTCGAGCAAGAGGGTCTGATAAGCTGCTCTAATTGGCCGCCTACCCTTTCTCCCTATGAAGAAGCTCCCCCAGCACCCCCACGGTCGATGCAGACATGGTCTGCCTGGAAAAAGATCAGAACTGAAGTTCACTCCAAATGAAACCAGGACCGGCAGAGGCAAGTAGGGTAAACACCAACAGATCATCCTATGGATCCCACCGGTTCAGCACAGGTCTTAGATGGGGGTAGGGAGAATATTGCACCATTGCGGCTACCATATCTACAACCTGTTCGCCCAGGTGCCACGTTACCCCGTCGAACAAAGAAGCTCACGTTAACCACACCCTCGCTGCCACAAAGAGTTCAGCTGATCGGAAGCATGACAGGGAAGATCGATCAGCTGAAGTACAGTGATCATGACACAAATGACCATGGCAAGTTTCCACAGTTTGAACCAGCAGAATACTTGCATCGCGTTAAGTACCCAGATCATAAGGTCACACTACTGGAAGTGCAACCATGGGCTGCACGCCTGGACAAAGCTGGCCTACTCAAGATGCTTGATATTCCCCATTTCGGTCACGGCATACATGTGACCATAGTGACCAAACAGTTGCTAGCATTAGTGCATGATGGCTATTTATGGATAGGGGACCAGCAAATTCCTATTGATGCCGCGCTCATCCATAAGATCACAGGTTTACCAATGGCAGGACCTGATCCGGGAACTCAATTTCCGTCCAAACATTGGGATACAAAGCTCGCGCAAACTATGAAAGAGCGGTTTTGCCTGACAAAGGGGAAACGAGGATATCACACTTCCGCAATTTAGGAACAGCCCATTCGCTTTGCAGCTGAACTCTTAGCCTGCAAACTCATATGGAAATGCAGGCCAACTCAAGTACCTGCTCCGGTTATCCGGATTGCTATGAACTGCGCTGAGGGTATACTTATAATTGGGCTGTAAATCTTGCGAAGGAGTTCCTAGAGGTTGCCCGCGATGCACAGGAAAGAGGTAGACCTTTTCATTATTCCTGGCTGTTAATACTTATTGCATTAGTTGGGTGGAAAGAACCCACTGAAGCCCAGTTTGTAGAGTTAAACCCAGGCATGCCAGGGGTAGTGAGGTACGCCTCCCTATGGCTATCCTCCGATAAGGTTGCTCAGCAGATGAAGAAAACTGTGTTCGTCTTTTATGCCATGAGTATTCACTATGAGATTGTGCGAACACCATGGCTTACCAATGAGGTGTTCTCTAAATACGAGGGCACCGCACACTTCAGTGCCGATATGCATCATGTTTTCATTCAACCCCATGCAGATCCACAATGGCAATGCTTTAAATTACCATATGTAGTCACCAAACAAGATATCAAGGGTATAATTTAGCAGTGGCCAACTGACTGGCTGAAAGATATAGGAAAAAAACCCTCTATTCCAGTTCCTCCAGCTACCAATATTGGCGCAGGTACCAGTCAGACGTAGCAGCAAAACCCATCGGAAGATAGTGAGGACCTAAGTGATTCGCAGATGGATGACGACGGCCAGGGTGGAGATGGAGGACAGGACAAACAGGATGAGGAGTCAATCAAGACCATATCAGATCCTAACCCAGCAATGAAGCACAAGTCACCAGAAGTAGCAGAAGTAACCAAGCCACAGTCCCGCAAAAAGTCAAAAGCATCGAAGGACAAATATATTGAAGAAGAAACCACTATAACACTAGATGTGCTGGAGAAAGCTCTAGAACAATCCATGGGAGCGATTACTAAAAAATGGTCAGAGTTTGTGGAACTACATCTTACTGGGCTCTCAGGTATAGCAAAAGGGTTTCGGAACTAAAAGAGTTAGCCGTGAAAGCAGCACACAGTACTGCGACAAGTAGCACTACAGCACCCACGCAGCACGATATTAGGCAATGGCCACCCAGAGATCACTAAGGATAGGTATCAAGTGCAGCTCTGATATCGCCCGATACAGATTCCAGGCCCCAGACGAGTATCACCATAGGGCTCGATTATACAAAGATGTCCATGTCAGAACTGCACCTCTGCCAACTCGCTATTAAAAAGGAGATCTATGCACGAGACCAATTGTCCCAAATTCAATTGGAAGACACCATAAAACAAAATAAAACCTTTGCAGCACACCTAGAAGCAGTAGCACAATAGAAGAAAGAGGTTGAACATAAAACAACTATGCTGATGCGAGCACTGGACTAGGCATGTCGGAGTCTTTCTGACTGCGACATACAGGGAGCAGAGGAACCAGAGTAGAGAATCGCTAAGCTGAGAGACTATGCCCAGCAGTCTTGCAGCGAGATTGAAAGGATGAAGACAGAACACCAGAACCAGATCACAGAACTTCAACTGCGCATCCCTCCCAAGACTCCACCAGAGGTCCGAGAACAGTGCCATCAGGACATCAAGGCTTCAGAAGCGAAAATATTAGATAATGTGGCCAGCGTCACAAAACTGATGGAAGACAGCATAGAGGCATGGGTGAACCTGCAGGACCATCTAGATGTAGGTAAGATCTAGGAAACCATCTAGTTGTGCCAGGATGAATTAGATGTAGTCAGAGTAGAAATTAAGACGCTGCCACCTATGCAGAAGATGGCTAAAGTGAAGCGCAGCAAGGAACATCTGTAGGAAATTTAGTCCTGTAGGATGAAAGTAACACTTTTATAGAATGTGTTACAGCCCCTGGTTGATGAAGCATTAGAGTTGAGCAATACTGCAAAGAGACAGCTCAAACTTTTGAAGACTTATGACACTTTTGCGCAGGAACGGGCTGATACAGAATCATCTTCAGTGTGACAGGAATTGGTGGAAAAGGAGAAATCCGCTGATGATATACTACACAACCTCACCAGTCTCTTCCAGACTCTTGCACAGAAGATTCTCCCACCAGAGCCCTCGCAGAGTGTCCCGAGACGGGCCACTAGTGAGTCTTAGGGGCCTCTTGGGATGTGTACCCTAAGGATTATTAGTTTTGGTAACTTCGCGGTTGTTTGTAAGCAGAGTTATCGGTCAAAATAGTCTTAGGGGTGTTGGGGTAAGTCAAAACCCATTTTTGTAATAAACCCATGGTTTAAATCCAGGGTTTACGGTTTGGGTGCCCATGGTATTGAATCCATGTTTTTGTAAACAGTGCGCTATAAATAAGCACTTGTGTAAATAAGAAAGGTTAGGTTTTTATGATGTAAGAAAGATTTCGGCGAAGTTAAGGCTGATTTTGTAAGGAAAGGTAAAGTACCAGCTGTGTGCGTGGACGACCTCTGCAGCTCTGTGCGCAGAGGGTTTTTGTAAGAAGATTGAGAAAAGATCTGCAACTGTGTGTGCATAGGCCTGCTGCTGTGTGCGTGGCTATTAAGGATTGAAGGGATCTGCAGCTAAGTGTGCAGATCAAACTGTGGTTTTGAAGCAAGTTGAATAAAACACAGTTTTTGGACGTAGCCCCTACACTAGGGGTGAATCACATTATATTTGGTGTTGTGGTTTCTTGTGTTGTTTCTATTTCTATTATCTTTTATGCATTAATAACTGTATACATTTGATAACTTAGATTACTGCTAATAAAAAGCTTCGCTGTGAATTCCCTGTAGTGGGTTGCGCAAGTCACGGTTGTTTATCTATCTACGAAGTTGTATAAACGTGAATGACCAAGCTGTGTAATTGTTGATTAATAATTTTAGTAAAGGCTAAGGTATAGTAATCCTCTCTCTGCTTGCAGAAACCTGATTATGCAGCACCCCATTGTTGTTTCGGGTGATACTGCAACATGTGCTCAGGTTGTTGCTGAAAGGGCCAACAAATTGGGTCTTTTGTTGGTGCGACATAAAAGGATTAAACCCAGGTCTACCCTATTTCCCAACAAAACATGTTTCATTCGTATTAATTTTAGTTATGAATTAACAATGAAATTATCACATAATCAAAGATAACATCATGATCATATGTATGTGATGCAATATATCACATAACCTTCACCAAGTTCATTATCAACAATATAAAGGAGAGAATATTTGTGTTGGAGCCTTCATGAATGGGTGCATATGCCTTCTCAAGAAGAGGTAAATAATGAACTTCATCAAAGTCATCATTCTAATTATCATAATCATGATCATCCATTCTAGCATTAAATGTATCATGGATCAATGTATTTGTACTATCATATTCTTCAATATGATCATTGACTTGTTCTTCATTATTCATAGCTCCATGGTCCATCAATGACTGATTTGAAAGAACATTCTCTCGGCGATATTTTGTAGGATGTGTTTACTTTATAAATACATGAAAATATCAAGAGATATTAGTTAATATAATAAATATCAAAATGATACATATATTTACAAAACCAATCCATATAACGACACATATAATGAAAAACTTACAAATGGACAATAGGCATGCCCCCTCTTCTGCATTCCCATATTACATACAATGCCTTTTGGCTGTTGTGATATTTATTATTCTCATCTTAAAGCTCGTGCATTGAGTACATGCACAATAGCATTTTTGATGAGGCTTTCTTTCCATTCCAACCCACAATCTAGTAAGCAACTCACGACTTTGATTGCACATATCAACAACATTGTTATGTTATGACATTTTTTTATAGCAAGTTTGAGTGATTATTATCGATCTTAAAAAATCAAGGTCCACACTTCACTAATTTTAATCGCAGTAAAAAACAAAATAATTGTGGATTTTTTTTATGTAAAACAGTACCTACCTAGATTATAACTTTCCCAAGTGGTTGTTTGCATAGCAAACATGTAACAATATTCCTATTATATAGCTTTTAAAAATAAGTTATCGTTCGATATCTGATTAAAATAAGATTTTGAGAGTTGTAATTAATGTGATGAGTCTCATCATATACTAGTTAGCAAAAGTATTGGAGATGTTATGAATTGATTTTAGTCTCTAGCATTTTACCAATTAACAAGTGATAGATTTGTCAATATACATTTATTATTTATTATTTAAGTTTCAAAAGATATGTATGTTCTTTATACAAACCAAAGCATTTTTATAAAACATATTGGATCTTAAGAATTGAAATCTTCACTACAACCTTCTTTACATTATTGGTGGATGCAGTAAGACATTTATTCATGAATTTTTCTTTGTTTCTCTCTTTCAAATAATTTCATTTCCAAAGAAAAAATCATTTATTTTCTATGAGCATCTTTGCTAAATAATATTGCAAATAATCTAGTTGTGCATGCATAATGTTACCAGAACTTGATGAGGAAGGAAAAATCATCTTGGATCCTAAAGAAATTACTGAAATACAAACTAGACAACTTTGAAATCAATCAATTTCAGAGTATCTCATTTAATGGAAGAACTTGCCTTGAGAAGATTCAACATGGGAAGATGAGTCCTTTATACATCATCATCCAGAACTACTTCAACATTGAGGGCAATACTTTTTGAAGGTGAGGGGCATGTTAAGCCTTTAATGATGACACATTATGCCACATAGTGTGGCACATTACCCTCTATATTGTAGTGCATTAAATATTATCTTTGTAGGCTTGGGTTTATTAGTGGGTTTATTATTTGTTATTGTACACTTTTATCTCCTATATATAGGAAGGAGATGTCCTCATTTCGGCATCATATCATCTTATATTTTCTTGTACATCGTGTAAGAAGGTTCCTCCCTCGAACATGATTAATAATTATCTCTGATATTCATCTTTTAGGCATGTATTACTCTATTATTGTCTATTTCTGCTCTTTTTATGCTATATATGGGATTTGCTTGCATAACACTAGGTATATGAGGAAGCATGTCTCTTCAGTTATGTTTGAGAATGAAAACAATGCTGTCACTGTAGTGGTACTGAGTGATGTGAGTGATTGTCTATCTAATAAATAGAGAGCTAATAGCAACATCTAAGCTGCAATAGTTGTGGAGAATGAGAAAGAGACCATTGAAAGCAGCATAGAAGCTCCAATAGTTGTTGAGAATGAGTAACATACACTTGATAGAAAAATAGAATAAATAGGAGTAGGCAATCCATCCCAATAGCAAAAAACCAAAATATTAAGGGAGATCTATGAGCAGAGCCTTGTTATTGATGAGCATCTACAATATGCTTTGTGAGCCCACATTTTTTGGAGAATCACTAAAAGGTGCATAGTAAGTAAGAGAAAATTAAGAAGTCAATGAGAATGATGAAGTAAGTGACATTGATGAGGAACATGTTGAAGTGAATACTTTCCAAGAATAGCTCAAATACATTCATATTTTTTGCGGTAAAAAAATTTCAATGTGCACATAAAATAGAGAGGAAAAAAACCATGTTGCACTCTTTTCCAGCTAAATAAGATGTTGAATAACTTCTACTTAGCTTCAAGACTGAGAAGACAAATAAAAATCACTCCAAGTGACCATCAAGGAAGAAAGCAAAGCTGAAGTTTTTGAATGAAATGTAAGCCTACCTTTGCATTGGTAGTCTTGAAAGTATTTCCCTTTTGCACTTCTAGTCTTGAAAGTATTGTTGTCTGAGTTGAGATTAACCGGGTGTGTTAAGAATTATAATATTAATGGCCCATGACGGTCAATATTGCATTAACTAGTTGGTTAGTTGAGTTGTTGATTTGGTCACATTACCTAGAATTAATCACTCAAAGTATCCTTTAACCCATGGTTTTGTTGTTATGTAAAGCATTCGAGTAGCCAACCCATAACTATACCAATTGTATATTCCATCATTTTTTTTGTATCTTTAACAATGAACAATATTAACCCAAAAAAAGGTAATCATGGTTAGGTAAGTGTGTAATATGGACCAAATATCTCCGCAGACAGTTGTTTCTATTTATTCATTCCAGTGGGTAGCTATGGCTATTGAATCCAAGGTGACTTTAAAGAGCTCGGATAAGGTATTGTTCGAGGTCAATGAGCCCGTCCCCTTGGACTCTCAGATGATCAAGAGAATTATTGAGGATGTCAGCACCGCCAACTCCATTCCTCTTTAATGTTTTTTGGCAACATACTTTCGAAGGTCATCGAATATTGCGAGTATCGTGTTAAGCCCCAAAAGCATGCAGACGAGAAGTCAACTTTTAACGATAGCGATAACAAGTGTGGGGAACGGAAATTCGTTAAAGTTGATCAAGCCACTTTGTTTCACCTTATTCTGGTATTCTAGTTAAATGAATAATCTCTCAAGTGCTCTCATTTCAAGTGAAAGAGAAGTAGGCTTGATCTGTTTTGTTGGTCATTTCGTTTTCTACGGTATTTTTATGTGGCATTGATTTAGAATTGTGTGCCTGTTGTTCAATTTGTATAAATTTTGTGTAAAATTTGGCTTATTATGTTTTTGTGTTTATGCAGGCTACAAATTATCTTGATATATTTAGTCTTTTTTATTCTCGCATGCCTGGCTTTAGCAGATAGGGTTAAGTTGAAGACCATTGAAGAAATAAAAAAACTTTCAACATTGTTCCTGAAGAGGAACAGGAGGTCATGCTTGAAAATTAATCGACATTAAAATGACATAGATATCAATGTAAGGTGGTAGAAAAACATCATATATATTTTTATATGCCTATCTTATGGAATTTTTATTCTAGTCAACAATTTGTTTACAAACCTTTAATCAATAGTTTAGTTATTTGAATTCATTAACTTCTTCTAGTACAATAGTCTACCTTGGACATCAAGGACTATGGTTTGGTCTTGTTATAACATTTAATTGAATATTTGTTAAAGGTCTTGGAGAAACTTGTACAATGATATTTGGATTTTCTAAATTCTGATAAATATTTAAACTATTCCTATTTAGGGAATATTAGTTAGCAAGAGTATTGGAGATGTTATAAATTGATTTTAGTTTCTAGCATTTTACCAAGAAACACTTGAGAGATTTTTTCAATATACATTATTATTTATTATTTAATTTTATATACAATAATAATTTATTATTTAATTTTATATACACTTATTATTTATTATTTAAGTTTTAAAACAAATCTATTTTATTTATACCAAGACAAAGTATTTCTGTAGAAAATATTGGATCTTAAAAATTGAACCCTTCATTACAACTATTTTTACATTATTGGGGATATAGTGAGATATTTAATCATGAATTGTCTTTGTTTCTATTTGTCAAATAGTTTATTTCACTCCCTAAGTTCATTTATTTTCCATAAGAATCTTAGGTCATATAGAAAATAATCTAGTTGTGCACACATAGTGTGTTTGATTTCACAAGTTTAAGTAGTTTTTATTGATAATTAAATTGTATCAAGATATAGACAACAATTTATGGACATTTTTTGCTCCCATGCCTTACAAATCCTAAAAGAATTAGAAATTTTAAAATATATGTTACTTTAGCAAACACTTTTTAAATTCAAATTTAAAAGATTCTATTTTATTGAAAGATGGGGTGCTATATTATTCATGAAGGACAATAGCAAGTGCATTCACTTTAGTGATTCATTATAAAGTGTAACTATGAACTAGCATTGCATGAACAAATAGATATTGTAATATTTTTTTCCAATGATTCCCACTTATGTTGTAGTAACAAGGAGCCCATCCACTAATACATGAGGAAAAACAACTACAGTTTGATGAGGATTTATAAAAGAACAAAATGAATATTGAATATTGTTGAGTTTTTGTGCAAATTTAATTTTTAAGTGTTGAAATACTTGGGTGAGTGCACAAAGTTGAGGGACCTTTTAGATGCATTGGTAGAGTGAATTCAATCACTCTCGATCTATAAAATAAAAATCATCCCAAGCAATCCGGACACTGCCAAGCCTACTCCCAAGGCTATAAACATGCATGTCAATTATGGTAGTACACAAAAATGCACTCCTATTTTACCTTCCAAAAACGTGCTCCCGTTTTGCTTCAATAAAACATGCAAAATGGGGGAGCGGGGCTCCTTAGTGCTAAGGGGAGAGATAGGGATGTGTGTTTGTGAGAGAGAGAGAGAGAGAGAGAGAGA
>LPNX010584157.1:0-54048 GCA_001517045.1 Pseudotsuga menziesii | reverse complement strand
GCGTGCAAGAGAGAGAGAGAGAGAGAGAGAGAGAGAGAGAGAGAGAGAGAGAGAGAGAGAAGCTTGAGGAATATATAGGGGTGTGTGGGTCAGGTGTAGTTGGATTATTTCGGGAGTGAGAGCGAGTGGAGGAGGGGGGTTCTTAGTTGTAGGTGGAGAAAAAAGGACATGTGTGTTTTTATGTGTGTGTGTGTGAGAGAGATAAAGAGAGAGAGGGTTGGGGAATAGATAGGGGGTGTGGGTTAGCTGTTGTTGGATGAGTTGGGGAGTGATATAGAGTGGAGGAGGGGGTGTTAGTTACAGGAAGAGAGAGGTAGGAGGAGGAGGGGAGTTTTAGGTAAGGAGAGGAGGATGGGGGATTAGTAAGAATTGGGGGGAAAGAGGGGGGATGTTAGTCATATGAGGAGACCTGTGGATGTCTGCTGTGGGTGTCTGTGTGTGTGTGTGAGAGAGAAAGGGTTGGGGAATAGATAAGGGGATTGGGGATAAGTGTAGTTGGATGATTTAGGAAGAAAGAAAGAGTGGACAGAGAGGATTTATGTGTTATGAGTGAGAGAGAGGTGGTAGGGCGATGTGTGTGTGTGTGTGTGTTTGTGTTTGAGAGAGAGAGAGAGTGTGTTAGAGAAAGGGATGTTTAGGGGTTTTGGTAGGGCGGGGGAGCGTGCTAAGTGATTAGAGATAAAAGAACGGGGGGTGTTTAAGAGTTAGAGGTAGAGGGAAAGGGTTGGGGGTTTAGAGGTGGGGGGGAGGGAACATATAGGTGTTAGTCATACGGTGGGAGATATGTGTGATAGAGAGAGAGAGTGAGAACAAATGGGTGGGGTGTTAGGAAAAGAGAGGAGTGGGGTTAAAGGTAGGGAGAGGAGGGAGGGTTAGTAAGAGTTAGGGGGAAGAGAGGAGTTGGGGGGGAACATAAAATAATAAAAGTATTGCTATAATTGACATAAAAAGCACTCATTATAGTATTTAAAAATGCACTTTCATTTTTCTTCACTAAAAGGCGCTCTTGTTTTGCTTAAATTAAAAAATGTACTCCCTCCAAATAATAATGTCTAGCCTCCACCCTTGCTTTCATGGGATTCTTATTTCCATGTGTCTACTTCAAAATTTGCTTCGGATTCAAAATGCATATGCCTTAGAGTATGATAAACCATGACTAATTTAGCATTATATCTAATTTTTCAATATGATCATGTTTAACCATTCGTTTGAGTATGCTACACACCTCCATTTTTTGAGATTTTAGAAAAATATATAGTTTTTTTTTCAGATTCCAAATATGTAAATTTTAACAAGAACACATAATTATTTCTAATTTTTTCTTCTTTATCTTATGTCATTACTCTCAACTCAAAAAACACATTGTTAGTGTTTCGTCCATATCTCTTTCGTTAGGAGCCTATGTGACAATAAAAAGTATGGGTTTTTACTAATAACAATGCGCGCTCGTTTTTATTAAAGAAAATGCGCGTATAATTTTATTGACATAAATGGGCATGCGATTTGCACCTATATTGTTTAGTTTGTGATTATACCATTTAAAGGTTTGGGGGAGGGGGTGGTAATGGGTTCGAGGTAGACATGGAGAGCGAGTTTTAATCACTTAGAAGTAGAGACCAATGGGGGTTTTAAGAGATTAGGGGTACCTCAAGAAATGGGGATTCAAGAGAGTGAGAGATTGTGTTGGTAGGTGGGGAAATAGAGAGGAGTGGAGAGGGGGTAGAGGTCAAGACAAGAGCATGCACGCGTGCATGCGTGCGAGAGAGAGAGAGGCTTGAGGTATATATAGGGGGGTGTGGGTTAGGTGTAGTTGGATTATTTTGGGAGTGAGAGCAAGTGGAGGAGGGGGGTTCTTAGTTGTAGGGGGAGAAAAAAGGACGTGTGTGTTTTTATGTGTGTGTGTGAGAGAGAGATAAAGAGAGAGAGGGTTGGGGAATGGGTAGGGGGTGTGGGTTAGCTGTTGTTGGATGAGTTGGGGAGTGAGAGAGAGTGGAGGAGGGGGTGTTAGTGGTAGAAAGAGAGAGGTAGGAGGAGGAGGGGAGTTTTAGGTAAGGAGAGGAGGATGGGGGATTAGTAAGAATTGGGTGGAAAGAGGGGGGATGTTAGTCATATGAGGAGACATGTGGATGTCTGATGTGGGTGTCTGTGTGCGTGAGAGAGAGAGAAAGGGTTGGGGAATAGATAAGGGGCTGGAGAATAAGTGTAGTTGGATGATTTAGGGAGCAAGAAAGAGTGGACAGAGAGGTTTTATGTGTTATGAGTGAGAGAGAGGTGGTAGGGCGATGTGTGTGTGTGTGTGTGTGTGTTTGTGTCTGAGAGAGAGAGAGAGTGAGAGAGAGAAAGGGATGTTTATGGGTTTTGGTAGGGCGTGGGAGAGTGCTAAGTGATTAGAGATAGAACAACGAGGGGTGTTTAAGAATTAGAGGTAGAGAGAAAGGGTTGGGGTTTTAGAGGTGGGGGGGAGGGAACATATAGGCGTTAGTCATATGGTGGAACATAGGTGTGATAGAGAGAGAGAGAGAGCGAGAACAATTGGGTGGGGTGTTAGGAAAAGAGAGGAGTGGGGTTAAAGGTAGAGAGAGGAGGGGGGGTTAGTAAGGGTTAGGGAGAAGAGAGGAGTTGGGGGGGGGACATAAAGTAATAAAAGTATTGCTATAATTGACATAAAAAGCACTCATATGGTATTTAAAATGCGTTTTTATTTTACTTCACTAAAACGCGCTCTCGTTTTGCTTAAATTCAAAAGTGTACTCCTTCCAAATAATAATGTCTAGCCTCCACCCTTGCTTTCATGGGATTCTTATTTCCATGTGTCTACTTTAAACTTTGCTTCGGATTCAAAATGCATATGCCTTAGAGTATGATAAACCATGACTAATTTAGCATTATATATAATTTTTCAATATGCTCATGTTTAACCATTCGTTTGAGTATGCTACACACCTCCATTTTTTGAGATTTTAGAAAAAGATATAGTTTTTTTTTTAGATTCCAAATATGTAAATTTTAACAAGAGCACATAATTTTTGCTATTTTTTTCTGATTTATCTTATGTCATTACTCTCAACTCAAAAAACACATTGTTATTGTTTCATCCATATCTCTTTCTTTTCTCGACCATTTAAAAAAATTGAATGGTGCACTAAAGAACACCGACCTCTACATGCTATAAAAAAACTATTTCCAAATAATTACATTAATACATTCAAACGCTGCACCCACAATTGACTTACAGTTTTTGAGGTTTGATCTCTTAATAATATATATATATATATATATATATATATATATATTATTTTTATTATCAAAAAAATAGTCTTGCACTAGTACTAAATGTTCTCTATATGTATACTTGTTTTCGTAAGTTTATTCAATCATTTAGTCACTAAGAGGATGCACCCACAAAAACATATACCTTATAATTTGCCCCAAAAATAAAAAGTGTCCGTTAAAAAATATCTAACTTTACATCGTTAACAACATTTTAAATAGAAAAAATATATATATTTGGAAACCTCATTCAATTTCCTACATTTATTGTTCTTTACTCATTGCAAGATTCATTCTATAAGTGTTTCAAAATATGCATGCAAGTTTATGGATTCCTATTTTTTCAGTTTTCTGTTGCATCTAACGCGTCAAAAGAGACCCTCATAAGCTTGCACACACCCACCTAAAAGCTTGAAGCAACAAACTATTCATAGATAAAAAAATTTCGACCATGGGTTGTATAATGGGGAAAACCCTCAAAGCGATGAGCATAAAAAAACCTAGCAAATCTTTTTACATAAAAAATAGTAGATTTCTTTAGGATAGATAGAAAATAATGTATTTTACAATACTAGATTTCTCTAGACAACTCAAGTGCAAGATAAGGAGGGATAGAAACACCCAGCGTGTATATATAGAGAAAAATATAATAGAGATGGAGGAGATGAACTTTGGAAGGAGTTCAATACATTTATAACTTCAACCTTCCATATTCAATGTTGGTTTCTTCAATCTTGGATAATCAATGCTCTATGCCTTTCTTATTTTATATTAAACTATGTTTTACGCACTTTAGAATTAACTAGCCTCATAACTCGTGTAGGATCACTTAATTACCAAGCTAACTAAAGTGTCTTCATGCAATTGGTGAAACTTAAGAGTGGTCTTCTAGTTTAATTAATTCTTCTTTATTAACACATTAGCTAAGTATTCTTTACTAAATATCATCTTTTCTTTGCCAAATTTCAATCAAATATTGAATTAAAATATCATATTTTTTTTTTACCACATTTCAAGAGAATAGTGCATTAATGTAAGGTCTTGAAACTCAGAAGTGAACTCGCTTACACCAGGTGAACATAACAGCTCACGTGACTGCCTTAGTGACAAATGCTTAAAGCCTACATATATAGAATACCCTCCGAGTATTGATACATATACAATGGATGGGGAAAGGTATTAACAGTTATAAAGCATGCTAATTTACAAGCCATTGGTAATGTAGCGTTAATATTTTCAATTTATTATGTAGGTTAAGGATATTTTTACATAATCTATGGGCGCGTACCCAACATGACGGCAGATATTGACAGCAATAGGTTCCGATCATAAGATTTATATTCTATAAATCCGATGCTAAACAGTTATTTGACTCTACAAATTTATTTAATGATAGTGCTGGTTCATTTGACTTTAATTTAAAAATTCCATTACTATATTTGATATAATAGAGTCTACGTGAAGGATTCAATCTTGCAGATTCGATATAGTTCAAAATATGTGTACCTTTTCAATTAGTTTTTGTTGCGTGGATAATACCGATATTGTAGAACCATCCAATATAAAATCCCTTTAAAAGTATTTGCATCACAAACTCTCAATACTTGTAGCTATATATATATATAGACTGGTTCATGACAAATTAATTCGTAGGAATCAAATTATATAATATGCATATTTACACCATCATCCAAACCTTATTAACAAATCCATAACGTAGACATTCAGTCATTTACTCATATATATATAAATATATATGCTAGACTTAGAAGGTTTTCATGTATAAAAGTTTATTATGCAAGATCTGTTTATAGATTTTTTAATAAATTTATAGAAACTGAAATACATTAGGTCCCCCAAACTTTATTGAGGATCTACATCCCCTACTACCTTTTCCTTCTAGATCTAATATCTATCTTTCTTTCAACCAACCAAAGAATTATCTATATAAATAGATTAAAAATATTTCAATATTTTAATTGAATCTAAAAACTTACAATCTAATTATTTGTAAGAAACTCACAAACAAAAAACTTAATACCTCATTACTATAATGTATATAATATATATGAAGGAATACCTCATACACTTCAATGGAGTTCATTGTCTTCATAGTCTTTACAGTTCTCTAAATCATGTTGATCATCATCAACATTGTCTTCTTCTGCAAGACCCTCTTCATTATCATCCCCCACATTATACTTTACCCGCATTCCCTTTTGATCGCATTTGACAACAAATGACCAACCCCCTCTAGGTGGAACCTCACACAAATACTTCTTCACATTGCCTTGGAAGAACATAGGGCTTCTTTCATGGCTCAAAGAACCTTTTATTAACCATAGTAAATTCATTATCATGTTCAATAATAGTTCTATGAGGAGAATGTTGATTCAATTGTAACCTATACCATTTTACAACAAAAATAACTAATTTGAAAGAGTTAAAACCATAGTGAATAATGTCTTCAAAATACTGTTAGTATCAATTTTCTTAGAGTTTTGGATGTTTGTCACTTTTAGAGGAAACTTTGGTCCTCTCAAAGACTTCAGTTATCCCATAATCATAACTTTTCCTTGTTTCATCAAACTTTTTGATACGAAATTAACAACCATTGCACCACCTATTCTTATGATGTTTTACATACAAGCAGCCATACACATAAATGTTACATCTTGAATCGATCATGATTAATTGCATGTTTATGCTTTGAATCCATAAGGTAGACATTCAAGCATTTACTATCATATATATATATATGCTAGAATTCTAAGGTTTTCATGATAAAAGTTTATTATTCAAGATCTTCCTATTGATTTTTTAATAAGTTATATTCTAGGCTTACAAGGTTTTCATAAACTATATTTTAGACTTACAAGGTTTTCATGTATAAAATTTTTTATTCAAGATATGCCTAGAGAATTTTTAATAAATTCATAGAAACGATCTACATCGTGGACTACCTTTTCCTTGTAGATCTAATATCTATTTTTCAACGAACAAAGGCTTATTAATATAAGTAGATAAAAAATCTTGCAATATCTTAATTGAATCTATAAACTTACTATGTGATTATTCTTAAGAAAGTGACAAAAAAAACTTAAAATACCTCATTATATATATAGTATATAATATATATTAAGGAATACCTCATACACTTCAATGGAATTTGCCATCTTCTTCATCTAGGTCATCATTTTTATCATATGATCTAGATTGAACATTGTAAGTATTGGCCATATCATCATAGTTATTGATGTCTGTTTTGATCATCATGTCATCGTCAATATGGTCTTTATGGTTCTCTAAATCATGTTGACCATCCTCAACATTGTCTTCTTCTTCAAGACCCTCTTCATTATCATCCCCCACATTATACTGTACTTGCATTCCCCTTGGATCATGTGTGACAGTAAATGACCAACCCCCTCTACCTAGAACCTTAGAGTAAAATTCTTATTCACATTGCCTTGGAAGAACATAGAGATTCTTTCATGGCTCACAAAACGTTTTACTAACCATGGTAAATTCATTATCATGTTAAATAATTGTTCTATCGTGATAATGTTCATTCAACTGTATCCTATACCATTTGAAAGCAAAAAGAACTAATTTGAAGGAGTTAAAACCACAGTGAATAATGTCTTCAAAATACCCATAGTATCAATTTTTAGAGAGTTTTGGATGTTTGTATGTAATATCCCGAATTTTGGACCTAGCACTTATAAGCATGAGCCTATTGATTATGATGTTATCTTAATGTTTTATTTTGATATATTGGGTCAACGGCCCCACTCCATATGAACATGATGAATTGTTTTATTTATTGGGCATAAGCCAATTATTGATGATATATCTATATATATATATATATATATATATATGTGTGTGTTTGATTGTTTGTGTTGGTCTTGGACCCTGAAGCACATTATTGATGAGATGTTTTGTGTTGAGCGAGAAGCTTTGGAGCACATGAATGACTCATGATTTGTGTTGGGTGAGAAGCTCTTGAGCATCAGATCCTTGGCCATTGTATCCCTAAGTGTATTGTACAAGTACATCCTAATATTAGTGTTGAATGGAGAGCTCTGGAATTGCACTAAGTTTGTAACTCTCTGTTTATAGCATTGAGTATGGGATCTAGTAAGCGCTAGGGGTCACTGAAAAGAATTACGAATTCTCGAGTGAAAACGACCCGAGAAAAATATTGATCTCATCATACTTTTTTTTAAAGTGAAACAATGAAATTTTGAATTTCTGCATTGTCATCAAGTACTGAAGAACTACCATGTTATATGAGGGAATCCAACATGCAATGATGTTTAGAGTTTCCTAGCGTAGTAGACCTAACCATCTATGGGTTGACCTTAGTGAAAAAGTGTCATTAAGTCTAGGGATCATGGTATATGATGCCCAAATACCAAAGTTAACAAATTTTGTACTATTATGTATTTTATACATGGTATGTATACATAATAAATATAGTAATAATATTAATGATGAAAGAAAGAAAGATAAGCTCCATCTATTATTTATTATTATTAAAAGATAGTAAATAGGAGAATACCTACAAAGGACTAATTAGGAACTAGTTGAAAGTTCCTAAGTTAAAGTATTAAAAATTACCCAAATTAACTAAAAGAGAATTAAATCAAGAAATGAAGGTTTCTTGATTTAATTGTCCCTTTGACTCGAAAGTGTATCTATAAATAAATACTAGTTGAGATCTAGGGTTTCATTTAAAACCTACGTCTGTATTACCTATTTAAATTTTACAAGTAAACTAATGAGAACACTATTCATAAGTATGCATTAACCATTCTGGAATACAATACAAATCCAATCTACCAAATAATAATTATATCTAAAGAACAATTTATAAATATTCTATACTAAATCCAAGGTACAAACTAGCGCATCGATTTCAATGTTTGTATAATAAAATATACATTAAGTAACAAACCATTTTCGATTAAATAAACATTATCACAATCATATGCATAAATAATTTAAGCTCCATCTAATATTACTCACGGCCATCACATAACAAGAAACCAAGTAACATTTCAATAATTAAATTAAAACCCTTAAGTTATAGAAAGGTCGTAGTATCGACCCGTGTGGGTATCCAAACCCAAAACCTAGGGCATACTAGATTCCACTTTAAACATCTATACGTAGTAATCATTTCATTAACCATACATTTGTTCCAAATAAAAATTAAAACTATGTAATCACATTTATATACAGGAATCATTTATTTTATTTAAACCTCATCATAATCTTTAAAGAGTCTGTAGTAATTACAAGAGATGGCAGGAATCAAATCCTCTTGGCAGCTAAATCCCCAATTCGTAACCATTCATTTTATTTACATTCTCATTAAATCAATTCTATTTACATATCGTTAGAGGAAATTTCAATTTAAAATGGGCCTTCCAAAAATAATACAAATTCCATGTGATCATGTATTAGCCAATCAAAATGCTTTAAAATTCAAACACGGAGCACCTCTTAAAAAAAAATTTAATATAAATTTAAGGATACATATCATAAAAAAACTACTTTTTTTGTTTGTATTTTCGACATATCTCTCTGTGTTTTTACTAAAATTTCGATTAGAAGGGCTTCTTGTATGCAGAATTGAATTTCGCAACCAATGAATTAATGGGCCCTGCCACCCAAAAAGCAAGAAATACCTGGAAAAACGTGATGACGACATGGAGATGAGGGGGAGAGAGAGGTAGGAGGAGGAGGGGAGTTCTAGGTAGGGAGAGGAGGATGGGGGATTAGTAAGAATTGGGGGGGTGTTAGTCTTATGAG
Organism: Pseudotsuga menziesii; assembly: GCA_001517045.1. NCBI lineage: Eukaryota > Viridiplantae > Streptophyta > Pinopsida > Pinales > Pinaceae > Pseudotsuga > Pseudotsuga menziesii. The sequence goes on along the minus strand of LPNX010584157.1, from coordinate 44,955 downwards.
GTAACCTATGGATGTCTAATGTGGGTGTGTATGTATGTGAGAGAGAGAGAGAGGGTTGGGGAACAGATAGGGGGTGGGGGATAAGTGTAGTTGGCTGAGTTAGGGAGCAAGAAAGAGCGTAGAGAGAGGTTTTAGGTGTTAGTATTGAGAGAGATTTGCTAGGGGGATGCTTATGTGTGTGTGTGTCACACAGAGAGAGAGAGGAAGGCATGTTTAGGGGTTTATGTGCGGGGGGGGGAGGCACTAAGTGATTAGAGATAGATAGAAAGGGGGTGGGGTGGGCGGCCACTAAGTGATTAGAAATAGAACAATATGGAGTGTTTAAGAGTTAGAGGTAGAAAGAAAGGGTTGTGGGTTTAGAGGTGGGGGGCAGGGAACATATAGGTGTTAGTTGTAAGGTGAGACATATGAGTGATCAAGAGAAAGAGAGAGAGCAAAACGAATGGGAAGGTTGGGTGTTAGGAAGAGAGAGGAGGGGGGTTAAAGGTAGGGAGATAAGGATGGATGATTAGAGCTAGGGAGAGGAGGAGGGGGGGTTCGTAAGAGTTAGGGGGAAGAGGGGAGTTGGGGAGGGTGACATAAAATAATAAAAGTATTAGTATAAATGACATAACAAGCACTCATTGTAGTATTTAAAAATGCACTCTCATTTTGCTTCACTAAAACGCGCTCCTGTTTTGCTTAAATTCAAAAATGTATTCCCTCCAAATGATAAGGTCGAGCTTCCACCCATGCTTTCATGGAATTCTTATTACCATTTGTCTACTTGGGACTTTGTACTTTGCTTTGGATTCAACATGTTTATGCCTTAGAGTATGATAAACCATGAGTAATTCAACATTATATCCAAATTTTCAATAAACCCGTGTTTAACCATTCGTCTCAATATGGTGTACACCTCCATTTTTTATGAGATTTTAGAAAAATATATAGTTTATTTATTTATTTATTTTATTTTTTCAGATTCCAAATATGTAAATTTTAACAAGAATACACAATGTTTTCTATTTTGTTCTTATTTATCTTATGTCATCAGTCCTCAACTCAAAAAACACATTGTTAGTGTTTCGTCCATATCTCTTTCGTTTCTCAACTATTTAAAAAAAAATTGAATGGTGCACTAAAGAACATCAACTTCTACATGCTATAAAAAAACCATTTCCAAATAATTGCATTAAGACATTCAAACACCGTACCCACAATTAACGTACCATTTTTGAGGTTTGGTCTCTTAATAATTAAAATATGTATATATATATGTGTGTGTGTGTGTGTGTGTGTGTGTGTGTGTGTGTGTGTTATTTTTATTATCAGAAAAATAGTCTTGCACTAGTATTAAATGTTCTCTATATGTATACCTGTTTTCATAAGTTTATTCCATCATTTAGTTATTCAGAGATCCACAAAAACATATACCTTATAATTTGTCCCAAAAATAAAATGTGTCAGTTAAAAAGTATCTAGCTTTAGATATTTAACAACATTTTTAATAGAAAAAAATTATATATTTGGAAACCTCATTCAATTTCCTACATTTCTTGTTCTTTAGTCATTGCGATATTCATTGTGTAAGTGTCTCAAAATATCCATGCAAGTTTATGGATGTTTGTTTTTTCAGCTTTCTATTGCATCTAATGCATCAAAAGTGACCCTCATCAGCTTTCCTACACCCACTTAAAATATTAAAACAATGAACTATTCATACACATAACAAAATTTCAACCATGGGTTGTACAATGGGGAAAACCCTCAAAGCTATGTGGATAAAAAAACCTAGTGAATCTTCTAACATAAAAAATAGTGCATTTCTTTAGGATAGATAGAAAATAATGTATTTTACAATACTAGATTTCTGTAAACAACTCAAGTGCAAGATAAGAAGGGATAGAAACACCCCGCCTATATATATAGAGAGGAAATGATAATATAGATGGATCAGATGAACTTTGCAATGAGTTCAATACATTTATAAGTTCAACCCTCAATATTCAATGCTGGTTTCTTTAATCTTGCATAATCAATGCTCTATGCCTTTCATATTTGACATTAAACAATGTTTTACTCACTTCAGCGTTAACTAGCCTCATAACTCGTGTAAGATCACTTAATTACCAAGCTAACTAAAGTGTCTTTATGCAATTGGTGAAACTTAAGTGTGGTCTTTTAGTTTAATTACTTTTTTCTATTAACCCTTTATTTAAGTATTCTTTACTAAATATCATCTTTTCTTTGCCAAATTTCAAGAAAATATTGCACGAAAATAACATATTTTCTTTGCCACATTTCAGGACAATAGTGCATTAAAAAAATGTCTTGGAACTCAGAAATGAACTTGCTTATACAAGGTGAACATAACAACTCACGTGACTGCCTTAGTGACAAATGCTTACAGCCTACATATAAAGAATACCCTTCGAGTATTGATACATATACAATGGATCGGGAAAGGTATTAACATTCATAAAGCATGCTAATTTACAAGCAATTGGTAATGTAGGGTTAATATTTTCTATTTATTATGTAGGTTAAGGATATTTTTACATAATGCATGGGCACGTACCCAACATGAAGGCATATATCTTCCTAGGCTAATTGTTGACAGCAATATGTTATGATCATAAGGTTTATATTCTATAAATCCGATGCTAAACAGTTATTTGACTCTACAAAATTATTTAATCATAGTGCTGGTTCATTCGACTTTAATTTAAAAATTTCATTACTATATTTGATATAATAGAGTCTACGTGAAGGATTCAGTCTTGCAGATTCGATAAAGCTCAAAATATGTGTAGCTTTTCAATTAGTTTTTGTTGTATGTATAATATGGATATTTCCAAACCAGCCAATATAAAATCCCTTTAAAAATATTTGCATCACAGACTCTCAATACTTGCCCTGGCCCAATTCCGCAGAGCAGAGAGGAAGGATAAAGAAGTTTCCATATGAGACCAGCATATAGACCACTTTAACTTGTCGATTTTAGGTGGTGAGATCCTTCTTAGTGGTCGATAATAGCGTCATAGATAGATAAAGCATCATCATATAGTCGTTTAACTTGGACTCACATATCTACGACCCAGAGGGCCTTTCTTAAGGTACGAGGCAACAAAGCAACCATGGGTTTATTTACCGCCCTAATTCTTAGCAATGTTGTTTCCATGTCTGACGGGATATCAGGTTTGCTTTAGACCAAAGTGCAAGAGTCATACCCAAGAGAAACGGTGGGACATGGCATGGATTTACCCTGTTGTATCTCTCAGCCTAGGGAGACTTATCAATTCTCTAGTCTCATTTCTTCATACATGAATTTTTGGGAAAGCACTTGAAAAAGCATCACAGAGCCCATGAGGATAATGCGAGACTACAGTTGAGTATTTTCTTCCTTGTGCCATATACCAATACCAATTAGGGGGGAACTAATCCAGCTTGAGCGAAACCCAAGGAACCAAGTATTTTAGGTTTGGAAAGGAACATACCTACATAACTCAATCTATCCACGGGGCCTTTGGTAAGGTTTTGGTAACTTAGTTCTACAAAACGCTTCCCAACTGACCTCTCGAGACAAGGAGATGGATTATCTACGGTGACGATGCAAACCAAAGGAGTGATTGTTGTCCAACTACAGGTTCATGAGAGATTAATTCATAGGAATCACAAATTATATAATATGCATATTTATACCAAGGTAAACACTGCCATCATCCAAATATTCCATGTGTACATATTATTTTGACAATTTTATAATGTAGACGTTCACGCATTTACTCTCATATATAGTTATATATAAATATGCTAGAATTCTAAGATTTTCATGATAAAAGTTTATTATTCAAGATCTTCCTATTGATATTTTAATAAATTATATTCTAGACTTACAAGGTTTTCATGTATAAAAGTTCATTATTCAATATATGCCTATAGATTTTTTAATAAATTCATAGAAATGATCTCCATCGTGGACCATGTTTTCCTTGTAGATCTAACATCTATTTTTCACCCAACAAAGGCTTATTAATATAAATAGATAAAAAATCTTGCAATATCTTAATTGAATCTAAAAACTTACTATGTAATTATTCTGAAGAAAATGACAAAAACAACTTAAAATACCTCATTATATATATACTATATAATATATATTAAGGAATACCTCATACACTTCAATGGACTTTGCCATCTTCTTCATCTAAGTCATCATTTTTATCATATGATCTAGATTGAACGTTGTAAGTATTGGCCATATCATCATAGTCATTGATGTCAGTTTTGATCATCATGTCATCGTCGACATGGTATTTATAAATTTCTAAATCATGTTGATCATCCTCAACATTTTCTTCTTCTTCAAGACCCTCTTCATTATCATCCCCCACATTATACTTTACAGGAATTTTGCTTGAATCGTGCCTGACAGCAAATGACCAACCCCCTCTACCTAGAACCTTAGAGTAAAATACTTACTCACATTTCCTTGGAAGAACATAGAGATTATTTCATGGCTCACAAAACCTTTTATTAACCATAGTAAATTCATTATCATGTTAAATAATTGTTCTATCGTAATAATGTTGATTCAATTGTAACCTATACCATTTGACAACAAAGAGAACTAATTTGAAGGAGTTAAAACCAGAATGAATAATGTCTTCAAAATACCCATAGTATCAATTTTCTAAGAGTTTTGGATGTTTGTATGCAATATCCTGAATTTTGGACCTAGCACTTATAAGCATGAGCCTATTGATTATGATGTTATCTTGATGTTTTATTTTGATATATTGGGTTGAAGGCCCCACTACATATGAACATGATGAATTCTTTTATATATTGGGTGTAAGCCAATTATTGATGATATATATATGCTTGTTTGTGTTGGGAGTGGACCCTCAAGCACATGATTGATGAGATGTTTTGTGTTGAGCGAGGAGCTCTAGCGCACAAGAGTGATTGATGATTTGTGTTGGGCGAGAAGCTCTGGAGCACATGAGTACTTACCTTTTTGTTGAACAAGAAGCTATGGAACACATGGAAATATAATTGGAATTGTTGGGCATAATCCCTCGAGCCTTCTATGTTGATGTTGAACATAAGCTCTCAAGCATGAGATCCTTGGCCATTGTATCCCTAGGTGTATTGTACAAGTACATCCTAAAATTAGTGTTGAATGAAGATATCTTGAATTGGACTAAGTTTGTAACTCTCTGTTTATAGCGTTGAGTATGGGCTCCTGTAAGCGCTTCGGGTTACTAAAAAGAATTACGAATTCTAGACTGAAAATGACTCAAGAAAAATATTGATCTTATCATACTTTTATTTTGAAGTGATCAAATGGAATTTTGAATTTTTGTATTCTCATCAAGTACTGAAGAACTACCATGTTATACGAGTGAATCCAACATGCAATTATGTTTAGAGTTTCCTAGCTTACTAGACATAACCATCTACTCGTTGACCTTAATGAAGAAGTGTCATTAAGTCTAGGGATCATGGTATATGATGCCCAAAGACCAAAGTTAACAAATGTTGTACTATTATGTATTTTATACATGGTATGTATATAGAATAAATATAGTAATAATATTAATGATGAAAGAAAGAAAGAGAAGCTCCATCCATTATTTATTATTATTAAAATACAGTGAATAGTAGAATACCTACAAAGGTCTAATTAGGAACTAGTTGAAAGTTCCTATGTTAAAGTATTAAAAATTACCCAAATTAATTAAAAGCGGGTTAAATTAAGAAATCAAGGTTTCTTGATTTAACCGTACCTTTGACTCAAAAGTCTATCTATAAAGACTCAATCGAGAGAAAGGCTTGGGCTTCTCAAGTGAATTCTTGGAGAAGAATTTCCCACAAGGAAAAGCAAAACTGATCTAGAACTAATATATTGGTTAGGAAACCCTACCTTGGGATCTCTAAGCTAGTTCCCTGTTGGAATCAATCTCGAGGGGATCTAGATTGAAACCAGGAATGGTTTTGGGTCATGGTTGGCTGGAATGTGGTAGTTCCGAAGTGATTTGATCATCTAATACATACGTCAAATCTAGCTATTTATTGTTAATTGTGGTTATTTAACTGTGCAGGTTCATCGATTAAAGGAGCTTAAAAAATCACAGGTATAAGATCCTAGTGCTCGTGTTCCATATTCTAGCATAAAATGTTGGCTGAAATAGGTAAAGGTTCATATTATATCTCCTAAGGGCCATGGAATTGTTTCTCTTTTTATATATTCTAGGGTTTAAATCTTTAAAGTATAACCCTATGTTGCAATTTAGTTCATATGCTTAAGTTACCAAAGTTTATTTATTTAAGTTTACTTCTGTAGTATCTTACTATTTAAACTATGTTTTATTGTAAGCTAGGTTTTATTTCAATTCTGTTATATAGATGCTCTTTAGCCTATTTTACTCTACTGATAGATTCCATTTGTGAGTAGAGCCATGTTAAAAAAATACTCGCTGAGATCTAGGGTTTCATTTAAAACCTAGTTCTGTATTACCTATTTAAATTTTACAAGTACACTAACAAGAACACTATTCATTAATATGCATTAACCATTATTGAATAGAATATAAATCTAGTCTACCCAATAATAATTATATCTAAAGAACAATTTATAAATATTCTATACTAAATCCAAGGTACAAACTAGTGAATCCCTTTCATGGTTTGTATAATTAAATATACATTAAGTAACAAACCATTTTCAATTAAATAAACATTATCAGAATCATATACATAAATAATTTAAGCTTCATCTAATATTATTGGCGGCCATCACATAACCAATAACCAAGTAACATTTTAATAATTAAATTAAAACCATTAAGTTGCACAGAGGTCGTAGTATTGACCCCTATGGCTATCCAAACCCAAATCCTAGGCCATACTAGAATCCACCTTAAACATGTATACGTAGTAATCATTTCACTAACCATACATTCATTCCAAATAACAATTAAAACTATGTAATGGGTGAAAATACGAAGTTGGGTAACACTTCCATGAGGATCGGGTGCCCAAATAACATAGCCGGCGTTATTCATCCAAATAACTATATTTATTCGGGTGAAGAATGGAGTTATTTGGACAAATAATTATAGCTATTCGGAAAAATAATTATAGTTATTTGACCGAATGACGAATCATTTATTCGGCCGAATAAACTTTAACAATAACCATTTAATTTGATGGAACGGATTGCTGATCGGTAATTTTTACCATTGTTTCAATAATTATTCGACCAAATAATTGTTCAGCCAAATAATGGTTTGTCCGAATAATTTTTCACCATATAAGGTTAGTTGTGGCCTCATTTTCATTATTTTTGCCTGTAGTGATTTGTCGTCTTCCTAATCCTCCCGCCACCTGTCTCGCCACTCGTCTTGCGACCCAATTGGTTGGTCATTACTTGTCATCCCCCTCCACATCACCCATTCGTCTGACATGTACATTTTCCATCCTGTCACCCCTCTACCTGCCTGGTTTCCTTTCGGCATGGAGGTTTGTTTGTGAAGGTCTGTTCGACATGGAGGTCTGTTTGTGGAGGTGTACATGGTATTTTCATGGTGCGGTCTTGCTATGCTGCACCTTGTCTCTCAGGTAAATCTGTGTGTTTATTGTAATTAAATTAAAGTCACATGTTCATTGTAAATGATTGTTATGTCTATTGTTCTGAATTTTGGTTATAGAAATGCATAGACTAGAAATAAACTCTATTAAAATGTTCATGCTGTTAAAATGAAAAATTATGTTTTTCTATAGCTGATAGCAATGTCATGGTTAATATACTTCACTATCCCTTTGTAGATGATTTGATCGGTGCAAATATATGAATGTATGTAAATTATTAAATTTATAAATGTTTGTTGTTGAAAAGTTGAGAGTGATAGAAATGTTATGAAGTTTTGATAGGTTCAATCTAATGTTAAGAATGAATATATGGGCAATGAATATGAAAATTTTAATGTTAGGAATGTTAGGAATTTAATGTTAGGAATGTTAAGAAGCTTTGATAGGTGCAAATATTTGAATGTTAGGAAATGTTATGAATGTTATGAAGTTTTGATAGGTGTAAATATATAAATGTTAGGAAGTTTTAAGTGCAAATATATGAATGAATGTTATTAAAGGTTAGGAATGTTAGGAAGTTTTGATAGGTGCAAATATATGAATCCATGAATGAATGTAAGAATGAATATATGGGGAATGTTAATGTGAGAAGTGAATGTGGGAATGTTAGGAGTGAATGTTTTGATAGGTGCAATGTTAGGAGTGAATGATAGGAGTGAATGTGGAAATAGGGGAATGATAGAAATGAATGCCAGAATATGGGCAATCTAATGTTAATAATCAATACATGGGGAATGAATATGGAAATGTTAATGTTTGGAATGTTAGGTAGTTAATGTTACGAATGTTAGGAAGTTTTGATAGGTGCAAATATATGAATGTATAAATGAATGTAAGAATGAATATATGGGGAATGTTAATGTTAAGAATGAATATATGGGGAATTTCAATGTTAGGAGTGAATGCGGAAATGAAAGAATGTTAGCAGAGATTGTTTTGGTAGGTGCACTCTTAGGAGTGAATGTTTTGATAGGTGCAAATATATGAATGAATCTTAGGTAGTTTTAATAGGTGCAAATATATGAAAATATATATTATTAAGTTTATGTATGATTGTATATGTTAAATATTTTCAGTGTTGAGAAGTTGGGAATGTAAGGAATGTTAAAAAGTTTTGATAAAAATATTTCTTATTACTAATGTAAAATTAGAAACTTCATTTTGAATTTTAATATTTTTTATACTAAGGTAAAATTAGCAATTTAATTATTATATTTATTTTATGTTCGTTACAAAAAAAGAAAAGGAGCACTACAAAGTTGCAGTAGTGAGGAAACTACAAATAGAATTCCTATATAACCCCCTAGGATTTAAAGAAAGGTGATGAAATGAATACAAAAAAACAAAAAGAAAGACTTGTAGAGTTATAGGGAGAATTCAAAAAGTTAGGCCCCCCATGTTTGATGGAGAATTTTAGGAAGCAAAAGAATCTTGGTTGTTAAATCTGCTCTGTGGTGGAAAGAGGCTAAAAGTGTCAGTAACATACATAGTAAAGACTTGAGTTGGAATTATTTTTTTAAATATTGAAAAAATGTATATGTTAGAATGATATTATAATGAGAAAGTCCAATAATTCAATGATTTGAGACTAGGATTGTTAACCATTGTAGAATTTTTAACCAAGTTTGTAAATTTTCAATGCTATGTACCATACCTAAAAGTTGAAAAAGCTAAGGTATGCAGTTTTATCAGTTGTTTACCCCCAGTGTATAAGGAAACTATTGTGTTTGAAATTCCTAAACAATGGATGAAGCAATTAGAAAGGCCTAGTTGTGCTACCATTTGTTTAAACAAATATCCAAATTGAGTACAAGTCGGAAAAATAAAAAAAATTGAAAAGGTCGATCAACCTAGGAAATGATTTAAACCCTCAACTTTTGGAAAAGGAACAAGAGGTCATACTGATAAAAAATACAACAAGCTGCAAGGTTCAACCAATAGAAATGGGGTAAAGAGTATCGAAACTTCCAGTGGAGGATGGAATAGTAGTCTATAAGCATGTTACAGAAAGCTTCTACTATGAATAACATAGGCAGGAATATCCCTATAGTTAATGTTTCTTTGGAATATCAGCAGGTGAACCATCAATCCACCATGTTGGAAGTAGAAGGTAAAGTTTTGAACATACATGTTTCTATATTTATCGATTCAGGATCTAGTTTAAGTTACATCGTACCAAAAGTAGTTGAAAAGTGTAAACTTAGTAAGAAAAAAGAAAAAAATACATGGTTGGTATAGCTGGAAACAAAGCTAAAAAGGAAAGTTGCGTAGATAGTTAAATATTTGTTATTAGGTTTTAATGACTTGGATACCTCAGTTACTTTAAATATACTTCCCCTAGGATCCTATGACATTTTGATAGGCATGGATTGGCTAGAATCTCATAAAGTTGTTATCAACTATTTGCATATATTTTTAGTAGTGTGGTTGAGGAGGATAAGTATCATATAATGAAGGAAATTTATAGACCTTTATATGCATAACAAATTTCAAGACTACAACGTAAAAAGTGTATTAGGAAAGGGTGTCAACTTTATGATCAAAATTAAAGAATTTGAGCCAAAAAAAAATTAGAATTGGAACAATTTCCTATTTTAAAGGAAATTGAAGTTGTATTTTGTGATAAGATATGAGTATTACCACCTAAACAATATTTAGATTTTACCATAGATCCAATGTCATTTTCAACACTAGTATCAGGAGCTCCATATCATATGACTATCCCAGAATTAACAAAAGGAAGAATACAATTACAGGAGTTACCAGACAAAGGATATATTCAGCCTAATGTATCTTCTTGAAGAGCACATGTTTTGTTCATGGGTGTGCTATTAATATGATAAATTGTAATGTATTATTATTTTTTACTATCATGCATGGATAACTTATAGTTTATGAATATATAGCCAACCATTAATGGCAGATAACTAGAAGAACGGAAGCTAACAAAATTTCACGTCGACGAATTTTTTTTTCTGGCCGACAATTTTTTTTGTGTTTGCGTTGTAAATAACGGTTCCATAATGAAAAAACATTGTTCAGACAAATAATTGTTCAGCCGAATAACCTATAAGACCTAAAACCTGCACAATTTTCAGGTTTCTCCATTTTTGGAAGGTAAAATAGATGCCTTACACTACAATTCGACTATCGGACTTGATACCATTAGTTTTGTCATTGAATCTACTTTCCATAGGTATAGATTTTGTTCTATATAGTTGATATCTGGCATTTTTATTTTGTTTTATTTCTTAACATGTGTCGAGTTTCATTTCATCTCTTTCAACATGTGGTGAAATGAAAAATATATAACTTTAATAATACACCACGTAAAGAATTGAAACAAATATGGTGCAGTGAATTGGAGTGTCAACTTCAAAAGGGTATTCGTAGATTTTTAAATTTTATAGTTTATTGAGAGAAAAGTGGCGCAACCAAACACATGTTGAAAATCGAGAAGGTTTCCCCATTAATCGAATTCAAAAAAATATTATAATTAGTATATAGATCCATTGGTTACAAACTTATAGTCATCGCAATAGTATATTGTGTGTAGATTGTCGTAACATACTTTGTTTTTGCAAAACACAAGTTTAGAAATGATTTTAGGGGCGCAACCAAACATGTCTATTTTTTAGTCCCTTCATTATATAAGGACACGCTGTCAAACATTTTCTGAAATGAATTATCAAATATCAATAAAAAAATTTGAAAAAATTATGAATAGAAAGCTAACATAATTCTCTAAAAGCTTTGTTTTTACTTGAAAGTGAAATTATAAAATAAAATATCACTTTCGTTTGCCCAAAGTTGAAAAACATGAAAAAATCAAATTTATTTTCTCATAAGACCCCCGAAAATAGACACCCATCTTCATGGATTCACCATGAATCTTTTATTTTATTTAAACCTCATCATAATCTTTAAACAGTCTGTATTAATTACAAGAGATGGTAGGAATCGAATCCCTTGGGAACTTAAATCCCCAATTTGCAAGCATCCATTTTATTTACATACTCATTAAATCAATTCTATTTACATATAGGGTTCCTTTATTTACTTATGCAAGTATCGATTCATTCAAGTGCAACTCATTCCCATACTACCATGAATAAATGATCCCTTATAATTATTAGTACCTTCTACTATAGAATGGCACACAACTTTACTAAATAAGAATTCATTTATTAACATAGTTGTGGAAAAAAAAAACAACACATCGTTTGCATATGAAAGGAACAAACCAAATATTTGGAATGGGGGGTCTCATTCCATTAATATTCATCATAATCCAATACATCCTTAGAAAATAAATATAACAAGTCTAGTACAGATCATATTACAAGAATGAATATCCATTATTATCCGAAAAGCCTTACAATTCAAGCAACTGGAACACCCTTCTACTATTTAACCGTTTTATACTAGCTATCAACTATAACAACATCATTAATAACAATACCACCAACCGTTTTCTAGGCCTAAACCTTTTCAAAATATATCCTCTCTCAGGGGTCGGGACTTTCGATCAAAACCCTATATATCCAATGTCTTTCTTCAGTGTTTGACTTGATGGACTGCTCGCTATATCCTATCCTTCTCTAACCAAATGTGTTCCATCTTTCACCACCTCATCCAAACAAATGTTATTTTAAAAATGAAAAATTATGGGCCTAATAATACCAAAAAAAACTTGTTGGCTTTTGCATCATGTTGGTAATCTGTGTGTTTCCCCTCTCAAGTGGACAACCCCCTGTTGTATATGCTATCCATTCAATTTGATGCATAGCTCAGATACATATAGACATGGATGTTCTAAATGACACAAAGAAAAATCCAATCATCCATAAACCGAGTTATATCAATTTTGGAAACCGAGTGGTTAATCGAGTTCATTCCAACATTGACAACCCCTTTATAATCATATAGGGGTGGGGGATTCATCTCATTAAAGTCAGGTTTCTAAATGTTGTAACAAAATATTAGTGCATAGTAAAGAGTGGGAACTATTTTTGAAGGTAAATCGCTACTCTATTCGGGTCAAGTATTCACATAGAACTGCTCCCTACTCCCTTGCAGCTCCAATGATGGGTGGGCTACAGTGAGCCAAGAGATAATGTGGGCCCCTAGCTCTCATCTATCCTAATATAATGTGTCTATCTAGGGAATCTAAAATTTTAGTTTGGAATTGATTTGGTTGTACATGTTTTTCCACAAATACAAAGCAAACATCACACCATGACCCAAAAACCTAAAACCCTGAACCGGTTGCAAGCCCATCCAATCTAAAACCCTTAATCGGTTACATGCCCAAAAAAATGAGGTGATGCTTACCCGTTAATCCATGACCTCCAAATCGAAACCATGAGCTCAAAACGTGAATCGTGAGATCCAAATGTGAACCATGATCTCCAAATCGAAAAAGTGAGCTACAATTCTCAACCATCAGCTCCAATTCTCAACCCTCAGCTCCAAACATCAACCTTGAGCTCCAAATCAAAACCCAGAGCTAGTCCAAATTGCATAAAAAATGATACATGAGAACCGCTAAATGATACACCAGAGCCAAAAAGGAAACACCAGAGATAGTAGAAATGATACACGAGAGCCCTCACGAAATGACACACCGAAGCTACTCCAAAATTCATAAAAATGTCCAAAATGCATAGAAATGTCCAAAACAAGTCACGATAATGTTGAAAAAGACTATGTATATGTTATTATATATTATTTTATATTATATGTATTTTATTTTTATTATGTATGATTTTATATTACATGTATTTCCACAAGAATAATGATTTGGTTTTCAAGGTTTTATTCCTCTTCCCCAGTTTCCACTTTTGGATGACTGTTCGCAAACTTATTATTCCATTCTTTGGATGATGTGAGGTTTTCTTGTGTTAATGCTTGTAGAAATGAAGTTAGTTGAAATTATATGATTATTCATGGTTATATCTTTGAGCTAATTTTCCATATACTTCCTGTCAAAATTGGCCAACTTGGAATGAAGGGCTCTATGCTTGTTGGGGTTCAAACGTGGGTCGTTAATGTGGTGAAACCCCATTTGAGCCACTAGACCAGTTTGACGGGATGCCCATTGAGAGTTATGTTTTTGGTTGCATTCTTGTGCAAATTTTTTCTTGTAATCTTGGCTCTGTTTGCCGTGATGTTTTTCTTCCACTTGCAGCTTAGATGCAGGTTTGTTTTCTGTAGCGCCAGTGCCCAATTGCAAGATTGTGACATGAAAAATGGACAGTAGTCATAATATCCAGTTCCTTCAAGTGATATAAATTTGGTACCCTCTTAATGTCTATACATAATACTATAGATTTATTGAATAGTTATTGTTTTCAATTGGAATAATGTAGGCGATTTTGGTATATCAAAGTATATTACAAGTGTTCAGATTTTGTTAAAAAAAAAGAAAAAGAAAAGGGGTTACTCATTAAGTGGTAGGGAGTTCTAACTTAATGTTTTCTTTTTCCTTCTTATTTATCGACTATTTTAGGACATGCTCTAAGAGGACATATTAACTTTAATTTTGTTGCACTAAGGTGTGTAGGCTTTCAGAGCTTTAAGAAGTTCCCTCAACTCACTATAGCCGCAGTTGAGCTACATCTTGAAAGCGGGGTCAACATATAGCCTATAACAATGTGTAATTTGGAAATCACATAAGGAGATTTACGCATGCAGAAGGAAATGATGCACTTCATGTATATATCTGAGGGTTTCACCATGATCATGAGAGTTTCCATGATCAACTTACATCCTGAATTCTGAATTCATGGGTGTAAATGAATTGTGCTCATTTGCTCGGAAATAAGTAAGAAAATATAATTTTGGATTTTTTCTTTTACATTTTCAATTTAGAGCTTAATTTTTTTTAAGGGGTAATTTGTGAGGTCCACATGAGTGTTAAGAATTGTAATATCAAGGGTCCACTATGGTCAATAGTTCATTAATTAGTTTGTTAGTTGACTAGTTGATTTTGTCACCTTACCTGTAATTAGTGACTCAAGGTATTCTCTAACCCATGGTATTTACCCATGGTTTTGTTGTTGTGTAGTCTTAAAAATACTTGTGTTAATATTGAGAAGGAATTACATTTCCCATGCAATCAGTATGCTCATTGTTTCTTCCACCATCTTCGACTTATTATCCTAAATATTTAACATGGTATGAGAGCGTATGGCTTGATCCTTTCCTTGTTTTCTTGAGTAATCCTTTTCACATAGTTAAAAGCACAGAAAGGCATAGATCAAATATTTTTGGAGGTTGTGATCGAGACAAGAAGACTAGAGAATATTGAAGAATAATGAAGTTTAAGGATGTAGCTACAAGAAGAACTACTCGAAGAGATTGAAGGGGTAATAAATCTCCTAACACCACTAGGTTTATGGCATACCTTTCATGGAGGCGATTATGATTTATGGGAAATCAAACTAAAAAGTTTGTTAGGTTCACAATATTTGTGGCATTTCGTACCAAACGAGGATCCCATTGATCCAAATGCACTTAAGACTTTGACAATGTTCAGTAAATACATAAGGAAAGTTGTTTCCTTAAGTCTCACACATGAGAGTATATAATAGTCCATTTTTCATTACATTGCAGAAGCTAATAATCCAAAACAAGCATGGGATATATGTAAATAACTTTTTAGGGAAGAGGAATTGGCTATAGAATAAGACGACATTGCAAGTCATGCAAAGCATTAGGATTCCCACAATGAAGTGGAAGACATTCTAGAACACTCGGTGTTAAGCCCTTAATGATGACACATTACACCATATAATGTGGCATATTATCACCTATATTGTGGTGCATTACATATTATCCATGCAGGATTGAATCTATTAGTGGGTTTATTAGTTGTTATTGTACACTTTTATCTACTGTATATAGGAAGGATATATTCTCATTTTGGCATCATATCATCTTATATTGTATTGTACATTGTGTAAGGAGGTTCCTCCCTCGAAGAGGATTGATATTTATCTCTGATATTCATCGTTTATCTGAGTATTACTCTCTTATTGTCTATTTCTTCTCCTTTTATTCTATATGTGGGATTTGGTTGCATAACATTTCGTATTAGAGCTATTTCCTCACGACTGGCTTCTCTAATCCTAGGCCATACTAGAATCCACCTTAAACATGTATACGTAGTAATCATTTCATTAACCATACATTCACTCCAAATAACAATTAAAACTATGTAATCAAATTTATATAGGCAAATCATTTATTTTATTTAAACCTCATCATAATCTTTAAACAGACCGTAGTAATTACAAGAGATAGCAAGAATCGAATCCTCTCATCACCTAAATCCCCAATTCACAACCATTCATTTTATTTACATACTCATTACATCAATTCTATTTACATATCATTAGAGGAAATTTCAATTTAAAATGGGCCCTCCAAAAAGAATACAAATTCCATCTCATCATGCATTATCCAATCAAAATGCTTTAAAATTCAAATAGAGCACCTCTTAAACAAATTTTTAATATAAATTTGGGGATAGGTATCATAAAAAAACTACATTTTTTGTTTGTATTTTCAACATATCTCCTTGTGTTTTACTCACATTTTGATTAGGAGGGCTCGTTATATGCAGAATTGAATTCCGCATCCAACGAGTACCCACACAACATACTTTTGATGGGCCCCGCCACCCCAAAAACAAGAAATCCTTGAAAAAATGTGATGATGACATGGAGATGATGGGGAGAGAGAGGTAGGAGGAGGAGGGGAGTTCTAGGTAGGGAGAGGAGGATGGGGGATTAGTAAGAATTGGGGGGAAGAGGGGGGATGTTAGTCGTATGAGGTAACCTGTGGATGTATGATGTGGGTGTCTGTGTGTGTGTGTGAGAGAGAGAGGTTTGGGGAATAGATATGGGGGTGGGGGATAAGTGTATTTGGATGAGTTAGGGAGAAAGAAAGAGTGGAGAGAGAAGTTTTAGGTTTTAGGATTGAGAGAGAGGTGGAATAAGAGAGAGGTGCTAGGGGGATGTGTGTGTGTGTGTTTGAGAGAGAGAGAGAGAGGAAGGGATTTTTAGGGGTTTCGGTGGGGGGCATGGAGGGGAGGGGGGCCGCTAAGTGATTAGAGATAGATAGAAAGGGGGTGGGGCAGGGGGGCATTAAGTGATTAAAGATATAAAAATAGGGGTTGTTTAATAGTTAGAGGTAGATAGAAAGGGTTGTGGGTTTAGAGGTGGGGGGGAGGGAACATATAGGTGTTAGTGGTAAGGTGGGACATAGGAGTGACAAAGAGAAAGATAGAGAGTGAGAATGAATGGGGAGGTGGGGTGTTGGGAAGAGAGAGGATGGGGGTTAAAGGTAGGGAGAGGAGGAGGGGTTATTAGAGGTAGGAAGAGGAGGAGGGGGGTTAGTAAGAGTTAGGGGAAAGAGAGGAGTTTGGGGGGACATAAAATAATAAAAGTATTGGTATAATTTACATAACAATCACTCATTGTAGTATGTAAAAATGTGCTCTGATTTTGCTTCACTAAAACGTGATCTAGTTTTTCTTAAATTCAAAAATGTATTCCCTCCAAATGGTAAGGTCGAGCCTCCACCCATGCTTTCATGGAATTCTTATTTCCATGTGTCTAATTCAGACTTTGCTTCAGACTCAACATGTCTATGCCTTAGAGTACGATAAACCATGAGTAATTCAACATTATATCAAAATTTTCAATGTGCTCATGTTTAACCATTCATCTCACTATGCTGTACACCTCCATTTTTTATGAGATTTTAGAAAAAGATATAGTTTTTTTTTTTCAGATTCCAAATATGTAAATTTGAACAAGAATACACAATGTTTTCTCTTTTTTTCTTATTTATCTTATGTCATCACTCCTCAACTCAAAAAACACATTGCTAATGTTTCGTCCATATCTCTTTCGTTTCTCAACCGTTTAAAAAAAATTGAATGGTGCACTAAATAACACCAACTTCTACATGCTATAAAAAAACCATTTCCAAACATTTGCATTAAGACACTCAAACACTCCACCCACAATTGACATACCATTTTTGAGGTTTCATCTCTTTATATATATATTTATAATTTTTATTATCAGAAAAATAGTCTTGCACTAGTACTAAATGTTCTCTATATGTATACTTGTTTTCATAAGTTTATTCCATCATTTAGTCACTTAGAGGCTGCACCCACAAAAACATATACCTTATAATTTGTCCCAAAATTAAAACGTGTCCATTAAAAAATATCTAACTTTAGATAGTTAACAACATTTTTAATGGAAAAAATTATATATTTGGAAACCTCATTCAATTTCCTACATTTCTTGTTCTTTAGTCATTGCACGATTCATTATGTAAGTGTCTCAAAATATCCATGCAAGTTTATGGATGCTTGTTTTTTCAGTTTTCTATTCCATCTAACGCATCAAAAGAGGCCCTCATCAGCTTGCCCACACCCACTTCAAAGCTTAAAACAATCAACTCTTCATACACATCAAAAAATTTCAACCGTGGGTTGTACAATGGGGAAAACCCTCAAAGCTATGAGCATAAAAAAACCTAGTGAATCTTCTTACATAAAGAATAGTACATTTCTTTAGGATGGATAAAAAATAATGTATTTTACAATGCTAGATTTCTTTAGACAACTCAAGTGCAAGATAAGAAGGGATAGAAACACTCTGCCTATATATAGAGAGAAAAAGATAATAGATATGGATGAGATGAACTTTTCAATGAGTTCAATACATTTATAACTTCAACCCTCCATATTCAATGTTGGTTTCTTCAATCTTGCATAATCAATGCTCTATGCCTTTCATATTTGATATTAAATAATGTTTTACTCACTTAAGAGATAACTAGCTACATAACTCATGTAGGATCACTTAGTTTAATTAATTATTTTTTATTAACACTTTATTTAAGTACTCTTTACTAAATATCATCTTTTACTTGCCAAATTTCAAGAAAATATTGCATGAAAATATCATATTTTGTTTCCCACATTCCAAGAGAAAAGTGCATTAAAATAAGGTCTTGGAACTCAGAAGTGAACTTGCTTACACAAGGTGAACATAACAGCTCATGTGACTGCCTTAGTGACAAATGCTTACAGCATACATATAAAGAATACCCTCCGAGTATTGATACATATACAATGGATCAGGAAAGGTATTAACATTCATAAAGCATGCTAATTTACAAGCAATTGGTAATGTAGGGTTAATATTTTCTATTTATTATGTACGTTAAGGATATTTTTTACATAATCCATGGGCACGTAGACAACATGAACGAATATATATTCCTGGGATAATTGTTGACAGCAATATGTTATGATCATAAGGTTTATATTCTATAAATCCGATGCTAAACAATTATTTGACTCTAGAAATTTATTTAATCATATTGTTGGTTCATTCGACTTTAATTTAAAATTTTCATTACTATATTTGATATAATAGAGTCTACGTGAAGGATTCAGTCTTGCATATTTGATATAGCTCAAAATATGTGTAGCTTTTAAATTAGTTTTTGTTGCATGGATAATACCGATATTGTCAGACCATCCAATATAAAATCCCTTTAAAAGTATTTGCATCACAGACTCTCAATACTTCCCTTGGCCTAATTTCGCATAGCAGAGAGGAAGGATAAAGAAGTTCCCATATGAGACCCACATATAGACCACTTTAACTTGTCCATTTTAGGCGGTGAGATTCTTCCCAGTGGTTGATAATAGCACCATAGATAGATGGAGCATCACAATATAGTTGTTTAACTTAGACTCACATATCTACCACCCGAAGAGCCTTTCTTAAGGTACGAGGCAACAAAGCAACCATGGGTTTATTTACCGCTCTGATTCTTAGCGATGTTGTTTCCGTGTTTGACGGGATATCAGGTCTTCCTTAGACCCAGGTTTAAGAGTCATACCTAATAGAAACAGTGGGCCATGGCATGGATTTACCCCATTGTATGTCCTGGCCTAGGGAGACTTCTCAATTCTCTAGTCTCGTTTCTTCATACATGAGTTTCTAGGAAAGCACTTGAAAAAGCATCCCAGAGCTCATTAGGATAACGCGAGACTATAGTTGATTATTTTCTTCCTTGTTCCATATACCAATACCAATTAGGGGGGGAACTAATCTGGCTTGAGGGATACCCAAGGAACCGTGTATTTTAGGTTTGGAAAGGAACAAACCTACATAACTCAGTCTATCCAGGGTGCCTTTGGTAAGGTTTTGGTAATTTAATTATACAACACGCTTCCCAGTGGACCTCTCGATCCAAGGAGATGGATTATCTGCGGTGATGACACAAACCAAAGGAGTGATTGTTGTCCAACTACAGGTTCACGATAGATTAATTCATAGTAATCACAAATTATATAATATGCATATTTACACCAGAGGTAAACACTACCATTATCCAAATCTTACATGTGTACATATTATTTTGACAAATCCATAAGGTAGACATTCAGTCATTTACTCTCATATATATATATATATGCTAGACTTGTAAGGTTTTCATGATAAAAGTTTATTGTTCAAGATCTTCCTATTGATTTTTTAATAAATTCATAGAAACAATCTACATCATGGACTACCTTTTCCTTGTAGATCTAGCTTCTTTTTTTCAACCAACAAAGGATTATTAATATAAATAGATAAAAAAATCTTGGAATATCTTAATTGAATCTAAAAACGTACTATGTGATTATTCTTAAGAAAATGACAAAAAAATTAAAATACCTCATTATATATATAGTATATAATATATATTAAGGAATACCTCATACACTTCAATGGACTTCGCCATCTTATTAATCCTAGTCATCATTTTTATCAAATGATCTAGATTGAACATTGTAAGTATTGGCCATATCATCATAGTCATTAATGTCAGTTTTGATCACCATGTCATTTTCGATATGGTCTTCAAGGTTCCTAAACCATGTTGACCATCCTCAACATTGTCTTCTTCTTCAATACCCTCTTCATTATCACCTGCCACATTATATTTTGCCGGCATTCGCCTTGGATCGTGTGTGACAGTAAATGACCAACCCCCTCTACCTGGAATCTTTGAGTAAAATACTTATTCACATTGCCTTGGAAGAAAACAGGGATTTGTTCATGGCTCGTAGAACCTTTTATTAACCATGGTAAATTTATTATCATGTTAAATAATAGTTCTATCATGATAACGTTGATTCAATTGTAACCTATACCATTTGACAACAAAAGGAACTAATTTGAAGGAGTTAAAACAACAATGAATAATGTCTTCAAAATACCCATAGTATCAATTTTCTTAGAGTTTTGGATGTTTGTATGTAATAGCCTGAATTTTTGACCTAGCACTTATAAGCACGAGCCTATTGATTATGATGTTATCTTGATGTTTTATTTTTATATATTGGGTCGAAGGCCCCACTACATATGAACATGATGAATTGTTTTATATATTGGGCGTAAGCCAATTATGAATGATATATATATATATATATGCTTTTTTGTGTTGGGCGTGGACCCTCAATCACATGACTGATGAGATGTTTTGTGTTGAGCGAGGAGCTCTAGAGCACATGAGTGATTGATGATTTGTGTTGGGCGAGAAATTCTTGAGCACATGAGTAATTACCTTTTTGTTGAACAAGAAGCTATGGAACACATGGAAATATAATTGGAATTTTTGGGCATAAGCCCTCCAGCCTTCTATGTTGATGTTGAGCATAAGCTCTCAAGCATCATATCCTTGGCCATTGTATCCCTAGGTGTATTGTACAAGTACATCCTAAAATTAGTGTTGAACGGAGAGATCTTGAATTGCACTAAGTTTTTAACTCTCTGTTTATAGCGTTGAGTATGGGATCTGGTAAGCGCTAGGGGTTACTAAAGATAATTACGAATTCTCAAGTGAAAATGACTCGAGAAAAATATTGATCTTATCATACTTTTTTTTTAAGTGAATAAAGGAAATTTCAAATTTTTGTATTCTCATCAAGTAGGGAAGAACTACCATGTTATATGAGGGAATCCAACATGCAATTATATTTAGAGTTTCCTAGCCTAGTAGACCTAACCATCTACTAGTTGACATTAATGAAGAAGTGTCATTAAGTCTAGGGATCATGGTATACGATGCCTAAAGACAAATGTTAACAAATGTTGTACTATTATGTATTTTATACATGATATGTCTACAGAATAAATATAGTAATAATATTAATGATGAAAGAAAGAAAGAGAAGCTCCATCCATTATTTATTATTATTAAAATATAGTGAATAGTAGAATACCTACAAAGGTATAATTAGGAACTAGTTGAAAGTTCCTAAGTTAAAGTATTAAAAATTACCCAAATTAATTAAAAGCGGGTTAAATCAAGAAATCAAGGTTTCTTAATTTAACTGTCCCTTTGACTCAAAAGTCTATCTATAAAGACTGAATCGAGAGAAAGGCTTGGGGTTCTCAAGTGAATTCTTGGAGAACAATTTCCTGGAAGGAAAAGCAGAACTGATCTATAACTAATATATGAGTTAGGAAACCCTACCTTAGGAGCTCTAAGCTAGTTGCCTATTGGAATCAAGCTCTGGGTGATCTCGATTGAAACCAGGAGTGGTTTTGGGTCATGGTTGGTTGGAATGTGGTAGTTCCCAAGTGATTCGGTCATCTAATACAGACGCCAAATCTAGGTATGAATTGTTAATGGTGGTTATTTAAGTGTGCAGGTTCATCCATTAAAGGAGCTTAAAAAATTACAGGTATGAGATCCTAGTCTTCGGGTTCCATCTTCTAGCATAAAATGTTGGCTGAAATAGGTAAAGGTTCATATTATATCTCCTAACCCCATGTAATTGTTTCTCTATTTAAATATTCTAGGATTTACATCTTTAAAGTATAACCCTATGTTTGCAATTTATTTCATATGCTTAACTTACCAAAGTTTATTCATTTATGTTTAATTCTATGGTATCTTACTATTTAAACTGTGTTTTATTGTAAGCTAGGTTTTATTTCATGTCTATTATATAGCTTCTCTTTAGCCTATTTTACTCTACTCATAGATTCCATTTGTGAGTAGAGCCATGTTAAATAGATACTAGCTCAGATCTAGGGTTTCATTTAAAACCTAGGTCTATATTACCTATTTAAATTTTACAACTACACTAACAAGAACACTATTCATAAATATGCATTAACCAATCTGGAATAGAATAGAAATCTAATCTACCCAATAATAATTATATCTAAACAACAATTTATAAATATTCTATACTAAATCCAAGGTACAAACTAGTGAATCCCTTTCAAGGTTTGGATAATTAAATATACATTAAGTAACAAACCATTTTCGATTAAATAAACATTATCAGAATCATATGCATAAATAATTTAAGCTTCATCTAATATTACTGATGGCCATCACATAACAAGTAGCCAAGTAAAATTTCAATAATTAAATTAAAACCATTAAGGTGCACAAAGGTCATAGTATCGACCCTTTTGGGTATCCAAACCCAAATCCTAGGCCATACTAGAAGCCACCTTAAACATGTATACGTAGTAATCATTTCATTAACCATACATTCATTCCAAATAACAATTAAAACTATGTAATGGGTGACACTTCCGTGAGAATCGGGTGTCCAAACAACATAGCAAGCGTTATTCGGCCGAATAACTATATTTATTCGGCTGAATAATGGAGTTATTTTTCCGAATAATTATAGTTATTCGGTCGAATAATTATAGTTATTTGACAAAATGACGAATAATTTATTTGTCCAAATAAACTTTAACGATAACCGTTTAATTTGATGGAACAGATCGCTAGCCGGTAATTTTTACCAGTGTTTTAGTAATTATTCGTCCGAATAATTGTTCGGCCAAATAATTGTTTGGTGGAATAATTTTTCACCATATAAGGTCATCTGCGGCCTCATTTTTGTTGTTTTTTCCTACAATGATTTGTCGTCATCCTAATCCTCCCACCACCCGTCTTGCCACCCATCTTGCCACCTGATTGGTTGGTCATTGCTGTCGTCCCCCTCCACGTCACCCATTCGTCTGACATGTACATCCGCCATTGTAACACCCTGGTTTTGACCCCGTTGCATTAGATGTACATGATGTATATATTAAATGATCATGGTGCGGAGCTAAAGGCCAAGGCCCCACCATTGATCGGTTATGTTATGTTTTGGATTTGAATTTGTCACCGATGGTATATCGGGGCATGCAGCATCTATTATGATGTTCATCATGTAAATATGCATCTATAATTCATTAAATGAACCCGACTAGCTACGATTGCGGCAACTAAAATGAGAAAGGGGCACGATTTTCCCAAGGATGAGGATGTGGGGAAATTTATCCAACTTTGGCCATTAGGGTGAAAATCCATGTGTCTTCTTACCTTGTTTTATTCCAACCACTTTCATTAAGAAAGGCTGCTGGTTGTTGAGGCAGTTATGATCTTTGGGAGTGGGGTGGCAGGACTGTCAGTCCTCACCCACATGCACACTCCACCCACTGTTGAATTCACTATGGCAGGAAAAACCTTCACGCCCTCTCCAATTCGTGACCTCACGATTTTGCTGTTCATCTCCAAAGTCTGTTCCTTCCTCACGTTGCTCATCCACATGCAGGGATTTCACTCTCCACAACTCTGCTGAAGGCTCATGCACATCCAATTCCACGTCCTCCCTATGGACTGTTCATTTTCGCACCTGAACCATTGCCCGTTCATTATTCTCTCACATACAGGATTTCCTGGTTTTAACCACGTACTTTCTCCTCTACGAATTTGAGAATGGTGTGGCTCTATCCTTTGCTCACGGGTTGATTTGTGGGTTCTGCACTGTGATTTCTCACGCACTAGTCAGGATACTATAAATTCATCCCCAAGTGTGGTCTGCATACGTTTTTCCTCAGCGGCCTCGAATGTGAAAAAAATGGACTGCTATTTTCCTCGTGTATGTTGGTAATGTATGCTAATTACATTTTAGAACTGTTGTTTCCCCCCCCATGTTGTAAATTGGTGCACTGATACATTCAGTGGGACTGTATAATTGCTTGGGAGATGTTTTTCCCTATTTAAGTTGTGACAGCTAAATTAATTTCCTGAGTACAATGGTTGGTCTTCGAAATGAGAGAGGAGCAAGGATGGGGGCTTAGTTTTGCTTGATAAACCTGGTGGCTGGAAGCCACACAGATAGAGCTAGAGGGTTGGCCTTCTTCTCCATCACCCTTGAATAGCACTGGAAGGGAATGCAGGGCCTGAGGGACTGTGTAGCAGAGAAGGGACTGGTTCCTTGTGTTGGGTGTGTTTGGGTGTCTTATAGGTCAGGCTAGTTCTGGTGTAGGTGTTCTTGGCTGTGTAATGAGCTCACCAGCTTAGCATTTAGCCTTTCCCAAGTCCTGGATGGCCTGATAAACCCAACTGTGTTTGCTTGCCTATGTCTTGTATACCTTTGGCTACGTGTAAGCCTACTAGTTCCCTTATTCCTTGGAGAATCATGCCCAGCTCGGGGGTGGCAGCGTTGCTGAGAGATTAAGGAACACGCTGGCCTATGGTTGGGTGGAACGTTGCAGCGACGTAGCTGGTTGCGGAACGAGTTCTTCATAAGATAAGTGATTTTGTTCATTTTACTTCTGCAACCTTATTTTCTGTTAATAAAAATGATGAACATGTTAAATGAATGCATGCATGTATGAATACTATTGGTTTCCGCTGTGTATGATGATTAATTGCATGTTTTACTTCAATGAATTTCCTCTCAGCATTCTGTTTCAGTCATTTTGTTTATGCATATGTTCATGGGGCTCTTAGCCCGGGTGTTTGAAGCTTGTAGTCGCATCCTCTTCGTCGTTCGGAGGCATGGGGATGTGACAGCCATCCTGTCACCCCTCGACTTGTCTGGTTTCCTTTCAGCATGGAGGTTTTCTCGTGGAGGTCTTCTCGGTGTGGAGGTCTATTTGTGGCAATGTACATGGTATTTTCATGGTGTGGTCTTACTATGCTGCCCCTTGTTTGTCAGGTAAATCTGTGTGTTTAATGTAATTAAAGCAAAGTCATGTATTCATTGTAAATGATTGTTATGTCTATTGTTCTGAATTTTGGTTATAGAAATGCATAGACCAGAAATAAACTCTATTAAAATGTTCATGCTGTTAAAATGAAAAATTATGTTTTGCTCTAACTGATAGTAATGTCGTGGTTAATATACTTCACTGTCCCTTTGTAGACGATTTAATAGGTTCAAATATATGAATGTATGTAAATTATTAAATTTATGTATGTTTGTTGTTGAGAAGTTGAGAGTGATAGAAATGTTATGAAGTTTTGATAGGTTCAATATAATGTTAAGAATGAATTTATGGGGAATGTTAATGTTAAGAATTAATATATGTGAATGGGTAATGTTAATGTTAATAATGAATATAAGGGGAATGGTAATGTTAGGAGTGAATGTGGGAATGGGGGAATCTTAGGAGTGAATGTTATTATAGGTGCAATCTAATGTTAAGAATGAATATATGTAGAATGTTAATGTGAAGAATCAATATATGTGAATGTATGAATAAATTTAATTATGAATATATGGAAAATGTTAATGTTAGGAGTGAATGCTAGGAGTGGATGTGGAAAGAGGGGAATGTTAGGAATGAATGCTTTGATATGTGCAATCTAATGCTAAGAATGAATATATAGGGAATGAATATGGAAATGTCAATGTTTAGGAATGTTAGGAAGTTTTGATAGGTGCAAATATATGAATGTATAAATGAATGTAAGAATGAATATATCGGGAATGTTAATGTTAAGAATGAATATATGGGGAATGCCAATGTTAGGAGTGAATGTGGGAATGGGGGAATGTTAGGAGAGATTGTTTTTGTAGGTGCACTGTTAGGAGTGAATGTGGGAATGTTAGGAGTGAATGTTTTGATAGGTGCAAATATATGAATGAATCTTAGGTAGTTTTAATAGGTGCAAATATATGAAAATAAGTATTATTAAGTTTATGCATGATTGTAGATGTAAAATCTTTTCAGTGTTAAGAAGTTGGGAATGTTAGGAATGTTGAAAAGTTTTGATAGAAATATTTTTTATTACCAATGTAAAATTAGCAACTTCGTTCTGAATTTTAATATTTTTTATACTAAGGTAACATTAGCAATTTAATTATTATATTTATTTTATGTTCGTTATAAGAAAAGAAAAGGAGCACTACAAAGTTGCAGTAGTGAGGAAACTACAGATAGAATTCCTATATAACCCCCGAGGATTTCAAGAAAGGTGATGAAATGAATACAGAAAAACAAAAAGAAAGACTTGTAGAGTTACAGGGAGAATTCAAAAAGTTAAGCCACCCATGTTTGATGGAGAATTTTAGGAAGCAATAGAATCTTGGTTGTTAAATCTGCTCTTTGGTGGAAGAAGGCTAAAAGTGTGAGTAACATACGTAGTAAGGAGTTGAGTTGGAATTTTTTTTTTAAACTATTAAAAAAATATATATGTAAGAACGATATTATGATAACAAATCCCAATAATTCAATGATTTGAGACTAGGATTATTAACCATTGAAGAATTTGTAACCGAGTTTATAAATTTACAACGCTATGTACCATACCTAAGAGTTGAAAAAGGCAAGGTATACAGTTTTATCAGTTGTTTACCCCGAGTGTATAAGGAAACTATTGTGTTTGAAATTCCTAAACAATGGATGAAGCAATTAGAAAGGCCTAATTGTGCTACCATTTGTTTAAACAAATATCCAAATTGAGTAGAAGTTGGAAAATAAAAAAAATTGAAAAGATCGATCAACCTAGGAAAGGATTTCAACCCTCACCTTTTGGAAAAGGAACAAGAGGTCATACTGATAAAAATTACAACACGCGATGTTCAACCAATAGAAATGGGGTAAAGAGTATCAAAAATTCCAGTGGAGGATGGAATAATAATCCGTAAGCATGTTATAGAAAGCTTCTACTATGAATGACATAGCTAGGAATATCCCTATAGTTAATGTTTCTTTGGAATATCAGCAGACGGACCATCAATCCACCATGTTGGAAGTAGAAGGTAAAGTTTTGAACATACATGTTTCTATACTTATGGATTCAAAATCTAGTTTAAGTTACATTGCACCAAAAGTAGTTGAAAAGTGTAAACTTAGTAAGGAAAAAGAAAAAAAATACATGGTTGGTATAGCTGGAAACAAAGGTAAAAAGGAAAGTTACGGAGATAGTTAAAGATTTGTTATTAGGTTTTAAGGACTTGGATACCTCATTGAATTTAAATATACTTCCCCTAGGATCGTATGACATTTTGATAGGCATCGATTGGATAGAATCTGATAAAGTTGTTATTGACTATTTGCATAAAATTTTTAGTAGTTTGGATGAGGAGGATAAGTATCATACAATAAAGGAAATTTATAGACCTTTATCTACACGACAAATTTCAAGACTACAACGTAAAAAGTGTATTAGGAAAGGGTGTCAAATTTATGGCATCAAAATTAAAGAGCCCCCCCCCCAAAAAAAAATTGAACAATTTCCTATTTTAAAGGAAATTGAAGTTGTATTTTGTGATAAGATATGGGTATTACCACCTAAACAATATTTATATTTTACCATAGATATAATGTCGCTTTCAAGACTAGTATCACGAGCTCCATATCATATGAGTATCCCAGAATTAATGAAATGAAGAATACAATTACAGGAGTTACTAGACAAAGGATATATTCAGCCTAGTGTATCTCCTTGAAGAGCACCTGTTTTGTTCGTGGGTGTGCTAGTAATATGATAAAATGTAATGTATTCTTATTGTTTACTATCATGCATGGATAAATTATAGTTTATGAATAGATAACCAACCATTTATGGCAGCTAACTAGAAGAACGCGAGCTAAAAAAAATTCAGGACGACGAATTTTTTTTCCGGCCGACGAATATTTTTTTGCGTTTGCGTTGTAAATAATGGTTATGTAATGAAAAAAAATTGTTCAGCCAAATAATTGTTTGGTTGAATAATTATTTAGTTGAATAACCTCTAAGACCTGAAACATGCACTATTTTCTGGTTTCTCCATTTTCGGAAGGTAAAATGGATGCCTTACACTACAAATCGACCATCGGACTTGATACCATTAGTTTCGTCATTGAATCTACTTTCCATTGGTATAGATTTTGTTGTGTATCGGTGAGATCCGATATTTTTATTTCGTTTTGTTTCTTAACATCTGTCGAGTTTCGTTTCATCTCTTTCAACATGTGGTGAACTGAAAAATATCTAACTTTAAAAATACACCACCTAAAAAATTGAAACAAATATGGTGCTGTTAATTAGAGTGTCTACCTCAAAAGGGTATTTGTAGATTTTTATATTTTATAGTCAATTGAGATAAAAGCGGCACAACCAAACACATGTTGAAAATCGACAAGGTTTCCCCATTGATCGAATTCAAAAAAAATATTATAATTAGTATATAGCTCAGTTGGTTACAAACTTATAGTCATCGCAATAGTATATTGTGTGTATACTGTCGTAACATATTTTGTTTTTGAAAAACACAAGTTTAGCAATGATTTTAGGGGCACAATCAAACATGTCTATTTTTTAGTCCTTTCTTTTTATAAGTGTAACGTCCCTCTCACAAGAACCCCAAATATCTTGCAAATCCTAATGTTATTGTATTCGTGTTCTAGTGAGGATCTCAAGGCCAAGGCTCCACTAGAAACGAGATGTGTATGTATATTAATTACCTAAGTGGAAAACTTAGGAGACATACGATAGTGGCACCTTTTAAGAGGGGGCTAACCAAAACTTACAAAGGCTGAAACGAATTAGTTAGGGAGCCACATCGATACCATAACCTTACGTATCACTTGGATTATGCAAGTATTAGGGAAGGGATTCCTAATTCACAGAGGAAAAGGCTTATCTGGACTAAGACACCCTAGCTTAGTACTTAACCCTAATATGATTATGGAAGGAGTTACAAAAAACTTTAAAAAAAATGTCGACATTAAGGAGTCAAGAAATTGTGAAATTAATACATACATACATACATACATACATACATAGATATATATATACCACACATAGATATATATATATACCATACATACATATATATATACATACATACATATATATATACATAGATAAGTAGTGATGGGAAAATGCCTATGTGGATGACATGATCAGTAAATTGCATTCATGCCATTATACCACACCCTGTTGGTGGTGTTAATATAAAAGGGGTAGTTGCTCACCCAACTAAGAAAATGATCAAGATGAGAGAGGGGTTTTTCCATCAAAAGGGGCATCTATTTATTAATGACCTAAGACCTAGGTGTCACCCTAAGTTGGATTAATTGAAGATCAATATGATGCCTGGGTTAACTAATAGAGGACCCATATGATCCTACGTCTAGTGTCTACACTTTATTTCCCTTGCAAGATGGAGAAGATGGTATTCTTTACATAGGAAAAAAATCGACTATGACTAACCGTTTCCATATACAAAGGTTCTTGCCATAATAATAAAAAAGAGAGAGAACAAGTGGGAAAGATAAACAATAATTAATAATCCTAAGTAGGACCAATCCGTCACATATATGAATATATGAGGATAGGCATCCTCCTATGACAAGTGAGAGGTCATGTCTTCTTAGACATTTATCCTTATTATATTTTTCCATTAACCATTACATGGAATTAAAATAAATATTTGTCTTTAAAAGAAAAAGAACCCAAAAATATTTCAAGTTACTAAAGGACAATATGACAAATATATATTGTGACTCAAATACCTCGATTAATACTAAATGGTAACTTACCATTTATATAAACTATTATAGGGTGACATTTATTAGCATATACCAAACTTATGACATGTTATATACCTATATCCACTTTTTAGGTATCCCTAGACAAAATATTAATATATAAATAAGAGTAAAGCTAAGCGATTGAAAGATTTAAAGTGTAAATTAAGGCTAAGTGTGGAAAGATTCAAAGCGGGATTTAAAGATAAATACTAACAAATTCAAGGTAGGATAATGCATGAGCAGAAAAGAAGATTCTTGTGATAAGGAGATTTTGTTTTTTCCTTAAACGACTCTAACCTCCTTCGATTATGAGAAAACCATGCAGGGGTGACTGACTTGATTAAAAAGGAATCTTTCTTTTTCTACCGGGGTCTTAATGTCCTTGACAGACCCTTCCTAAATTCCTCCCTTTAAATTTAGATGGGCCTGCCATGAAAATAGAAAGAGCAATTATTACTCTAAGGGAAAAATCCGAACCAGCCTGTAAATCCCCACCGCCCCTCCACTTTAGGTAGGATGAAAATGCAAAGAATAGGGGTGCGCGCGACATGGGTAGCATTGGCATTCGGTGCTCAGAGTGAATATATTGGATTCGGATCAGCAATGGAGGCCCATCTCGAATATGAAGGTCATTGCCTGAGCTTTCCGGAAGAGAGATGCTGGTATTGAATGGTGATTTTTCCCACAGCCTGTGTTTTATCTTTGTTTGAGCAAATCTGAGGTATGAGCCTCTTCTAGTTTTGGGTGTGTGATTCAGCGTATATCCTCTTTGATAGATTGAAGCCGATTTGAGTATGATTTATTCCTAGCTAGGAGTGCTCGTTGTTGATGTGGATCCATCATTGTTCCAAACTACATTTTCATGTTGAAGATTGCACTTGAAATTTAATGCCTGGATAAGCGTTGGAAACCTATATCTTTTATTTCTTATACTAATGGCACCCTCCATGCTGTGGCTGGATTTAGTTACAATCCCAGTTATCCTCTATCCATTGGTTCTTAAGTATATTATCAACCCCATAGGGGGATGGAGCATTTTTCCTTCCCTTTTCGTTTTGTTCATCACTCTTATAATTGGTCAGGAGATCTTCATCCTGTTTGAACCCAGCTCAGTATGCACAAAGATTTCCATGTAGAGATGAGGTCTATCCTCTAGCTCATTGACGATGGTCATTTTTTTTTTGGTGGGTTTCACCTTACCGTTATCTTGACCAAGAGACCCTAAGACGGGGTGGTTCAACTCTCTTTCATTGGTAATGTGAGTTCTTAAATTTTATTGCAGTCTATTCACAGAGCTTCGCTCTTGAGGTTGCCAATTGATAACTACTGGGTTATGAGTTTTTAAAATGCAATAGATCCGCAGGGGTGGAATAAACAAGAATTTTTCTTTAAGAAAGTAGAGCTGTGTTTGAATGCTTGGAACGGCCTGGGTTTAATCTTCTTAGATCCTAGTCCTAATATTAAAGATAGTACTACTTATATTGATGAGAAAGGCTTCTAGGAATTAGAAAGCAAGTGATGTAATAGCTATAGGATAGCATGCAACTTCCCTTTGAGGCTTAATATAAGGTGCTCTCTCTCTCTTAGTGGACGTAACCCAAGGTTGGGTGAACCACTTGTACATTGGCGTCTTTCATATTCTCATTTGGTTGATGTATTTTATTTTCCTTATATTTGATATCCTTGCATTAAAGTCGTCTTATTGTTGAATGAGTTCTTTGAGAATGCTAAATGTCTGAATAATAATTATACGAGGTAGTCTACTATTATCAACTTCCCTAACCTACAAGGCAAGAAGTGACATAAATATAACTTTTGTATCGTGAAACAAATATGCATGCCATATGGGACGTCAAAGCATCTCCTTAGCTCTATGAATCATCATTATTTGGACACTGAGAGAGCAGTCTTATGTTGTTGGATCCCAAGAAAATTTGGTTCGGTGTTAAGTCATGAAGGCACGAATGGGTTCTCTACAAGTTAACAAGGTTTTGTTCTGTTTATAGGACAACTAAATGAATATAGTTTTTGCATACCCCATGATGCCTTTATGTTAAACACAAATAAGAAATTGGGTAATCATCATGTAAATAATTATTTCTAGACCATAATATTTGAAATTCGTGACCAAGACTCCTTATCGTCCATGTGAGAGCAAAACCGTGAGTTTTGATCGTGGCCTTGGCTTGATCTTTGAGATACACTTGATGATCGTTTAATATTATCAAGTATTGCATTTAACTTGGCCTCATACAAACTTGGTCTAACCCCTTTGAAGAGTTGCAGTAGCAACAGGAATCCCTGCCCGCTTTGACTCCCTTCAACGTTGATTTACTAACAATCATGTTTGTGGATTGATTTAATTCCTTCTGTAATTCTTTGCGGCTTGTATTTTAGCAGGAGTGTTTTTCTAATCTTCACTGTAACTTACAAAATTGTTCCATCGTAGTTCGGTGAATGTATCATCTTGTTTTGAATATAGAGCTTTCTCTTATTCTTGATGTTGTTGGATTGAGTGTGATGGATTTAAAGAGTTATCTCTCCCCAGTGTTGGAATACCAAAACAACACAACTCAAATGTGTCCCCATTTGTTGTATTTTGTGTAGTGACCCAAGAGAGTTGTAATCATGTTCGTGTGGGGTTTGTTTTTTAATAAATCTGCGATATAGAATATATTCATAAGTAGAGCGTTAAGCCCCTTTTGTCTACATATATGATATTAAATTATCGTATCTAAGATAGATGATTAAAAATCCCAATAAAATTGGAGCGAAGGGGTGACACCTGATTAATCTGTTTATTTGGGTCGTTAATAATTTTGTTTGTTACAAATCAAACCTTGCAATAGAGTTTTGGTTTCTAGAATCGGATTATGGGTATGACCCATGACGTGGAAGCACTCCACTTTAGTGATAGTTTAAAATATTATGTAAACACATATAAGTAAAGTCGTAAGGATTGTTATAGAATGGAGTGATCCTTCATCGAGATCCACTCCACCTTAACCTTACTCTAAGGTAGTACATATTAATATACTTAAAGTGACTTTAGCTTGGTTTTACTCTAAATTAGCATATATTAATATACTTAAAGTCACTTTAGTTTTTACTCTAAAGTAGCATGTATTAATATACTAAGGTAACTTTATCTCTTATGTAATGAGAGGAGGAATTATGACATGAGGAAAAGCTAATATTTGGAAGAGAAAGAATAGTAGAGTTTTCTTCATATATTAATTATGTATGTGCTTAAAAAAAAAATCATCCCTTTTCCACCCTTAATAGCATTGAGGTATAGGAGGTATTTTACATATGGTATCAGAGCCGGAGTGACAATACTCGGGCATATTTTGGGCTCAACATGAAGTTGAAGAGCATGAACATGTTTATGACTAACTAATAAAATGCTTTTGTGGATGCATGGCAATGACGAACAAGGGAACCGAGTTATCTAAATGGGCCTCAAGGATTGAAGGAGATATGTAAAGAGGATAAAAATGAATATCATGACAAGGTATGTCATCACATTAACCATGGATTAAAGCCAGGAGTAGGCGAGTAGTTCTTGCATGTTTACACCCAAACAGGAAGTTGGGCTATAAATTTTACTAATACATTAAGGAAGAATTTTTCGTCCTTGTTTGATTCTAGAGATGATTATGCATGTATAGATGATAGGCTCATATTAATGAAAGCCTCCAAAACACACGGCCCTAAACATAAGAGCAATGAACTATGGGCTCTTGGGGATACATATATACAAAAATGCTTGAGTGTTAGCAATAGATGTTAAGGATCATTTGAAGGCATAATATGTATATATATAATTATTTGGAAAGCCACTTAAAGAGTACTAATGTTGTAGAATGTTTACAAAAGTCCCAAACACTAAATTCTCGGTACTGTAAAAAAAAATAAAAAATCACCATTGTCTAAGAAAAATTGGAAACACCAAACATATGGAAAAGGTTGTAAGCATGAAGAGCTAAGGCTCATCTTAAAGATCTGATTAAAAATGATTAAAAATTATTACTGGGTGTACAATGTGATGATAAGAACCATTCTTACCCACAGAGGTAATTTGAAGAAGAGTCTAAAATTAAACTTAAGCCAAGCATGATGCTAAATTATTACCGCAGAAGTGGAATGGAAAAACCTGGTGAAACAATACCCCTACGGTATTGATGTGTTCCATGTAATGTGTGATACAACTAGAGTAATGGGTGATCTAACACTAGAATTAAAATATTCGGCATAGTAAGGAAAGCATCAATATGTACTCTTTCATGATTATGTTCTTGTATTAAAGGGAGAGGTAGGTCAACTCCTTAGAAAAGTTATGTACTCATATGGAAGTAACACGATCCAATAAGAATCATCACATCATGTTAAAAAACATTTTCAGCCACTTGGAACTTGTTGGTTACAAGTATGTTATACCCATGTTGTAAAGTTTAATGGGAAATGGGAAAATTTAGAATAAAAGTTAGAGGTGTAAAAGCTATCAATACTAACATTATGTAAAATAGGAGAACACCTCTTTACATCTAGAATTTCATGTAAAGCTAGAAAAAAACGATTGCATTAAATTGTATGGATACATGTTAGATGAACGGCTATGGAATCATATAAATGTTGGTAATTAATGTTTAGGTTGAGGTG
This sequence comes from Pseudotsuga menziesii, assembly GCA_001517045.1. Classification (NCBI taxonomy): domain Eukaryota; kingdom Viridiplantae; phylum Streptophyta; class Pinopsida; order Pinales; family Pinaceae; genus Pseudotsuga; species Pseudotsuga menziesii. The sequence continues at coordinate 9,790 of LPNX010584157.1, read as the reverse complement.
GATGACTAAGACTAGCCAAAACAAATTTATGGAATGAACATTGAGATCAAAGGTAGGAGGAGGTGATGGTTCTCAAGATTTGGGTCCATTAGTTTTAAACCAAACCCTTTCAACTATATGTATGCACATAAATATCATATGACTTGGGTCCTAAATGCATATGTCCTAAGGAAGAATTATGTTTGGTTATTTTAGTATCGCTATCATGAACTAATAAACCTAGGATTGGTTAGTTGTTACACTTAATAAGTAAATGATATTCGTTTCTAAACCTGTGTGTAACAATAATGTTAACTTCTTAAATAGAAGTTGCTGATTAACTTGTGAATGTTGAATACCATTAGAGTACTAAATAGATGCTAAGAGCTAACTTATGCAAGGATACGCATGAAGGTTGTATAATGGTAAGAGCTAACTTATGCAGGGATATGCATGAAGGTTGTATAACGCTGAGAGATAACTTATGCAGGGACATGCATGAAAGTTGTACAATGTTGTGAGCTAACTTTTGCAAGGATATGCATGGATGTTGTATAATGGTAAGAGCTAACTTATGCAGGGATATGCATAAAGGTTGTATAATGTTGTGAGCTAACTTATGCAGGGATATGCATGAATGTTGTATAATGCTAAGAGCTAACTTATGCAGGGATGTGCATGAAGGTTGTATAATGGTGTGAGCTAACTATTGCAAGGATATGCATGAATGTTGTATAATGACAAGAGCTAACTTATGCAGGGATATGCATGAACGTTGTGTAATGCTATGAGTTAACCTTGCAGGGATATCAGTCGAAATTGGTTGATGAGTTTTACCAATATTAGGACCATTGTCACGATCCATGAACACTATGGTATATATAAATCCACTTGGGTGTACGAGTTGCACTTGATTTCTCAGAAGTGGGTAAGGAGTTAGTTTTTTCAGGATTATATGACTCATAAATGATGGTAAATTCATTGCAACTTATGAAATGATAATGATTAAATAATAGAACTAGGCTTTATTAATAAATGCTTTGACTAACCATGTATCCGATTCACGAATCAGGACAATGATAGTAAAGTCATGCTAAGCACAAGGAGTGTGCGTTACAAAGAGTCAAGGTTAAAATTTATACTAAATACGAACAAGGAAAAATTTGAATGCTGCGGGAGCACCATGGTGTTAGGCAAGTGATTCCCGCGTGAGCACATCGGTGTTAGGCATATATGCTGTGGGAGCATAATGGTGTTAGGAAAGCGATTGCCGTGTGAGCACATTGGTGTTAGGAATATGGTGTGGCAAAAATACCTAGGTAAAATTAGACATCTGGAAGACAGGACGCTGTTTGATGTCACTGAGGGGAAAAATTTTAACTAGTGGTTCAAAGGGAGAATAACCTCAAAAATTGTTGAAAGTCCACACAAGAATGGAAAAGAAAACTCAAGGGAGAGTTTGGAAAAAAAAAAAACATAACGAAGGAAAAATGTGTTAAGAAATCTCCAAGTAAATTAGACTGTACATGTTTAATGTGTAATGTGAAGAAGGGATTCATCAGGTCAAGGATGACATGACTATCCAAAGGTTGGAGATAAAACCAACATCCAATGGGTAGTAATTATATTTTATTGATGAATAAATTGCAGAAAATGTCCCATAAATTGCATATTTTTACAATGAAAAAAGGATCTATGGTTTATGATTAAGTTGAATTACAATTTTGTACATGATGTACTGAAGAAAATTGGGGCTAGACCCAAACTTGTTGCAAAAAATTGTAGGCCTTGAATGATAGCGACTTGAGAATATTATGGAAAGATCACGATAAATCACGATGAAGAGGACGAGGAAAAGAAAAGATGACAGAATGGAAGCAAGAAATTGATTGAAAACAAGAACACCGAGGACGGTGTTATTTTTAAGGGGGAGAGGATGTAACATCCCTCTTGCAAGAACCCCAAATATATTCTATATCCTAATGTTATTGTATTCGTCTTCTAGTGAGGAGCTGAAGGCCAAGGCCCCACTAGAAATGAGATGTGTATGTATATTAATTACCTAAGTGGAAAACTTAGGAGACATACAATAGTGGCACCTTTTAAGAGGGGCTAACCAAAACTTACAAAGGCTGAAACGAATCGGTTAGCGAGCCACATTGATACCGTAACCTTACGTATCACTTGGATTATGGAAGTATTAGGGAAGGGATTCCTAATTCACAGAGGAAAAGGATTATCTCGACTAAGACACCCTAGCTTAGTACTTAACCCTAATATGATTATGGAAGGAGTTACAGAAACCTTTTAAAAAAAAGTCAACACTAAGGAGTCAAGAGATTGTGAAATTAATACATACATACATACATATATATATATACTAAGTAGTGATGGGAAAATTCCTATGTGGATGACATGATCAGTAAATTGCATTTATGCCATTATACCACACCCCGTTGGTGGCATTAATATAAAAGGGGTAGTATCTTACCCAACTAAGAAAATGGTCAAGACGAGAGAGGGGTTGTTCCATCGAAAGGGGCATCTATTTATTAACGACCTAAGCCCTAGGTGTCGCCCTAAGTTGTATTAATTCGAGATCAAGATGATCCTTGGGTTAACTAATAGAGGACCCGTATGATCCTACGTCCAGTGTCTACACTTTCTTTCCTTTGCAAGATGGAGAAGATGTTATTCTTTACATTGGAATAAAATCGACTATGACTAACCATTTGCATATACAAAGGTTGTTTCCATAATAATAAAAAAGAGAGAGAACAAGTGGGAAAGATAAACAATAATTAATGATCCTAAGTAGGACCAATCCGTCACAGATATTAATATATGAGGATAGGTGTCCTCCTACGACAAGTGAGAGGTCATGTCTTCTTAGACATTTATACTTATTATATTTTTCCATTAACCATTACATGGAATTAAAATAAATATTTGACTTTAAAAGAAAAATAACCCAACAATATTTCAAGTTACTAAAGGACAATATGACAAATATATATTGTGACTCAAATACCTCGATTAATACTAAATGGTAACGTACCATTTATATAAACTATTATAGGGTGACATTTATTAGCATATACCAAACTTATGACATGTTATATACCTATATCCACTTTTTAGGTAGCCCTAGACAAGGTATTAATATATAAATAAGAGTAAAGCTAAGCGATTGAAAGATTTAAAGTGTAATTTAAGGCTAAGTGTGGAAAGATTCAAAGTGGGATTTAAAGATAAATACTAAAAAATTTAAGGTAGGATAATGCATGAGAAAAAAAGAAGATTCTTGTGATAAGGAGATTTTGTTTTTTCCTTAAACGACTCTAACCTCCTTCGATTATGAGAGAACCACGCAGGGGTGACTGACTTGTTTAAAAAGGAATCTTTCTTTTTCTACCACGGTCTTAATGTCCTTGATAGGCCCTTCCTAAATTCCTCCCTTTAAATTCAGATGGGCCTACCATGAAAATAGAAAGAGCAATGATTACTCTGAGAGAAAAGTCTGAACCAGCCCATAAATCCCCACCGCCCCTCCACTTTAAGTAGGAGGAAAATGCAAAGAATAAGGGGGCACGCGACCTGGGTAGCATTGGAATTCAGTGCTCAGTGCAGACCCTCTTCTATTTTGAGTGAAAATCTTGGAGTCGGATCGGCAACGGAGGCCCATCTCAAATATGAAGGTCGCTGCCTGAGCTTTGCGGAAGAGAGATGCTGGTATTGAATGGTGATTTTTCCCACAGCCTGTGTTTCATCTTTGTTTGAGAAAATCTGAGGTATGAGCCTCTTCTGCTTTTGGGTGTGTGATTCGGTGTATATCTTCTTTGATAGATTGAATCCAATTTGAGTACGATTTATTCCTAGCTAGGAGTGCTCATTGTTGATGTGGATCCATGATTGTTCCAAACTACATTTTCATGTTCAAGATCGCACTTGAAATTTAATGCCTCAATAAGAATTTGAAACCTATACGTTTTATTTCTTATACTAATCGCACCCTCCATGTTGTGGTTGGGTTTAGTTACAATCCCATTTAGCCTCTCTCCATTGGTTCTTAAGTATATTATCAACCCCACAGGGGGATGGAGCATTTTTTCTTCCCTTTTCATTTTGTTCATCACGCTTATAATCGGTGAGGAGATATTCATCTTGTTTGAACCCAGCTCAGTATGCACAAATATTTCCATGTAGAGATGAGGTCGATCCTCTAGCTCATTGACAATGGTCCTTTTTTTTTTGGTGGGTTTCACCTTACCGTTATCTTAACCAAGAGACCCTAAAACAAGGTGGTTCACCTCTCTTTCATTGGTAATGTGAGTTCTTAAATTTTATTACAGTCTATTGATAGACCTTCTCTCTTGAGGTTGCCGATTGATAACTGCTGGGTTATGAGTTTTTAAAACGCAATAGATCCATAGGGGTAGAATAAATGAGAATTTTTCTTTAAGAAAGTAGAGCTGTGTTTGAATGCCTGGAACGACCTGGGTTTAATATTCTTAGATCCTCGTCCTAATATTAAATATAGTACTACTTATATTGATGAGAAAGGCTTCGAGAAAGTAGAAATCAAGTGATGTAATAGCTGCAGGATAGCATGCAACTTCCCTTTAAGGCTTAATATAAGGTGCTCTCTCTCTTAGTGGACATAACCCAAGGTTGGGTGAACCACTTGTACATTGGCATCTTTCATATTCTCATTTGCTTGATGTATTTTATTTTCCTTATATTTGATATCCTTGCATTAAAGTTGTCTTATTATTGAATGAGTTCTTTGAGAATGCTAAATGTATGAATAATCATTATATGAGGTAGTCTACTATTATCCACTCCCCTAACCTACAAGGCAAGCAGTGTCATAAATATAATTGTTGTATCATGAAACAAATATGCATGCCATATGGGATGTTAGAGCATCTCCTTAGTTCTGTGAATCATAATTATCTGGACACTGAGAGAGAGGTATTATGTTGTTGGATCCCAAGAAAATTTGGTTCGGTGTTCAGACCTGAAGATACGAATGGGTTCTATACAAGTTAACAAGGTTTTGTTCTGTTTATAGAACAACTAAATGAATATAGTTTTTGCATACCCCGTGATGCCTTTATGTTAAACACAAATAACAAATTGGGTAATCATCATGTAAATAATTATGTCTAGACCGTAATCTTTGAAGTTCGTGACCAAGACTCCTTATCGTCCATGTGAGAGCCGAACCGTGAGTTTTGATCGTGGCCTTGGCTTGATCTATGAGATACACTTGATCATCGTTTAATATTATCAAGTATTGCATTTAACTCAGCCTCATACAAACTTGGTCGAACCCCTTTGAAGAGTTGCAATAGCAACAAGAATCCCTGCCTGCTTTGACTCCCTTCAACGCTGATTTACTAACAGTCCTATTTGTGGATTGATTTAATTCCTTCTGTAATTCTTTCCAGCTTGTATTTTAGCAGGAGTGTTTCTCTATTCTTCACTGTAACTTACAAAATTGCTGCATTGTAGTTCGGTGAACGTAGCATCTTGTTTTGAATACAGAGCTTCCTCTTATTCTTGATGTTGTTGGATTGAGTGTGATGGATTTAAAGAGTTATCTCTCTCCAGTGTTGGAATGCCAAAACAACACAACTCAAATGCATCCCCATTCGTTGTATTTTGTGTAGTGACCCAAGAGAGTTGTAATCTTGTTCGTGTGGGTTTTTTTTTTTAATAAATCTGCGATATAGAATATATTCATAATTAGAGTGGTAAGCCCCTTTTGTGTATAGATATGATATTAAATCATCATATATAAGATAGATGATTAAAAATCCCAATAAAATTGGAGCGAAGGGGTGACTCCCGATTAATGTGTTTATTTGGGTTATTAATAATTTTGTTTGTTAGCAATTAAACCTTGCAATAGAGTTCTGGTTTCTATAATCGGATTATGGGAATGACCCATGACATGGAAGAACTCCACTTTAGTGATAGTTTAAAATATTATGTAAACACATATAAGTAAAGCGGTAAGGATTGTTATAGAATGGAGTGATCCTTCATAGAGATCCACTCCACCTTAACCTTACTCTAAGGTAGTACATATTAATATACTTAAAGTGACTTTAGCTTGCTTTTACTCTAAAGTAGCATATATTAATATACTTAAAGTGACTTTAGTTTTTACTCTAAAGTAGCATGTATTAATATACTAAAGTAACTTAAGCTCTTATGTAATGAGAGGTGGAATTATTACATGAGGAAAAGCTAATATTTGGAAGAGAAAGAATAGTAGAGTTTTCTTCATATATTAATTATGTGCTTAAAAAAAAAAATCGTCCCTTTTTCACCCTTAATAGCATTGAGGTATAGGAGGTATTTTACAATAAGGACACACTGCCAAACATTTTATAAAATGACATATCAAATATCAATAAAAAAATTTGAAAAAATTATCAATAGAAAGGTAACATAATTCTCTAAAAGTTGTGTTTTTACTTTTGTTCGCCCAATGTTGAAAAAGATGAAAAAATCAAATTTATTTTCTCATAAGACCCCCTAAAATAGACACCCATCTTCATGGATTCACCACAAATCATTTATTTTATTTAAGCCTCATCATAATCTTTAAATAGTTTGTAGTAATCACAAGAGATGGTAGGAATCAAATCCTTTGGGCACCTAAATCCCCAATTCGCAAGCATCCATTTTATTTACATACTCATTAAATCTATTATATTTACATATAGGGTTCCTTTATTTACTTATGTATAGGGTTCCTTTATTTACTTATGCAAGCCCCCATTCATTCAAGTGCAACTCATTCCCATACCAGCATGAATAAACGATCCCTTATAATTATAAGTACCTTCTACTACAGAATGCCACACAATTAAACTAAATAAGAATTCATTTATTAACATAGTTGTGGAAAAAAAAAACAACACATCATTTGCATATGAAAGGAACAAACCAAATATTTTGAATGGGGGGTCTCATTCCATTAATATTTGTCATAATCCAATACATCCTCACAAAATAAATATAACAAGTCTAGTATAGATCATATTACAAGAATAACTATCCATTATTATCCCAAAAGCCTTACAATTCAAGCAACTGGAACACCCTTCTACTATTTAACCATTTTATACTAGATATCAACTATAACAACATCATTAATAACAATACCACCAACCCTTTTGTAGGCCTAAACCTTTACAAAATATATCCTCTCTTAAGGGTGGGGAGTTCCAATCGAAACCCTATATATCCAATGTCTTTCTTCACTGTTTTGCTTGATGAACTACCTGCTATATCCTATCCTTCTCTAACCAAATGTCTTCCATATTTCACCACCTCATGCAAACAAATGTTATTTTAAAAATGAAAAATTAAGGACTTAATAATACCAAAAAAACTTGCTCGCTTTCCATCATGTTGGTAATCCGTTTGTTTCCCCCGTCGAGTGGACCAACCCCCTCTTGTATATGCTATCCATTCGATTTGATGCATAGCTCGGATACATATAGACATGGATGTTCTAAATGACACAAAGAAAAATCCAATCATCCATAAACCAAGCTAGATCAATTTTGGAAACCGAATGGTTAATTGAGTTCATTCCAACATTGAAAACACCTTTATAATCATAAAGGGGTGGGGGATTCATCTCATTAAAGTCAGGTTTCTAAATGTTGTAACAAAATATTAGTGCACAGTAAAGAGTGGGAACTATTTTTGAAGGTAAACCACTGCTCTATTCAGGTTGAGTATTCACATAGAACTGCTCCCTACTCCCTTGTAGCTCCGATGATGGGTGGGCTACAGTGAGCCAAGAGATAATGTGGGCCCCTAGCTCTCATCTATCATAATATATTGTGTCAATCTAGGGAATCTAAAATTTCGGTTTGGAATTAATTTGGTTGTAGACGTTTTCCCACAAATACAAAGTAAACATCACAACATGACCAAGAAAACTGAATCCCTAAACCAATTGCAAGCCCATCCAATCTAAAACCCTGAACTGGTTGCATGCCCAAAAAGCCCTATTATAGCATGCCCAAAAAAATGAGGTGATGCTTACCGGTTAATCCATGAGCTCCAAATCGAAACTGTGAGCTCAAAATGTGAACCATGAGCTCCAATTGTGAACCGTGAGCTCCAATTATGAACCCTCAGCTCCAAACATCAACCTTGAGCTCCAAATCAAAACCCAGAGCTAGTCCAAATTGCATAAAAAATGATACACGAGATCCGCTATGAAATGACACATCAGAGCTACTCCAAAATTCATAAAAATGTCCAAATTGCATACAACTGTCCAAAACGAGTCGCGATAATGTCAAAAAAGACTATGTATATGTTATTATATATTATTTTATATTATATGTATTTTATTTTTATTATGTATGATTTTATATTATATGTATTTCCACAAGAATGATGATTTCCTTTTCAAGGTTTTATTCCTCTTACACAGTTTTCACTTTTGGATGACTGTTCGCAAACTTATTATTCCATTCTTTGGATGATGTGAGGTTTTCGTGTGTTACTGGTTGTGGCAATGAAGTTAGTTGAAATTATATGCTTATTCAGAGTTATATATTTCAGCTAATGTTCCATATACTTCCTATCAAAATTGGCCAACTTAGAATGCAGGGATCTATGCTTGTTGGGGTTCAAACATGGGTTGTTAATGTGGTGACACCCCATCCCAACCACTAGACTAGTTTGATGGGATGCCCATCCAGAGTTATGTTTTTGGTTGTAATCTTGCCTCTGTTTGCAGTGATGTTTTCTTCCACTTGCAGCTTAGATGAAACTTTGTTTTCTATAGCACCAGTGCCCAGTTGCGAGATTGTGACATGAAAAATGGGGAGTAGTCATAATATCTAGTTCCTTTAAGTGATAGAAATTCGGTACCCTATTAATGGCTATACATAATCCTATAGATTTACTGAATAGTTATTGTTTTCAATTCGGATAATGTAGTCGATGTTTGTATATCAAAGTATATTACAAGTGTTCATATTTTGTTATAAAAAAAACGGGGGGGTTATTCATTACGTGGTAGGGTATTCTAGCTTAATGTTTTCTTTTTCCTTCTTATTTATAAACTATTTTAGGACATGCACTGACAGGCCATATTAAGTTTAATTTTGTTGTACTGAAGTGTGCAGGCTTTCAGAGCTTCAAGAAGTTCCCTCAACTCACTACATTCGCAGTTGAGCTACGTCCTGAAAGTGGGGTCAACATATAGCCTATAAGAATGAGCAGTTTGGAAATCACATAAGGAGATTTCCACATCCATAAGGAAATGACGCGCCTCATGTATATATCCCACGGTTTTACCATGATCATGAGAGTTTCCATGATCAACTTACATCATGAATTCTAAATTAATGGGTGTAAATAAATTGTAAAGAACACATAATTTTGGATTTTTTCCTTTACATTTTCAATTTAGAGATGAAATTTTTTTAAGGGGTAATTTGTGAGGCCCACATGAGTGTTAAGAATTGTAATCTCAAGGGTCCACTATGGTCAATAGTTCATTAATTAGTTGGTTAGTTGACTAGTTGATTTTGTCACCTTACCTGTAATTCATGGCTTGAGGTATTCTCTAACCCGTGGTATTTGTTGCCGCCTTTTCACACACCTGGATCACGTGGCATAAATCTTCAAGCCACTCGGTGTGTCCTTGGGGGAAAGCCTCGAGTCAAGGCTGTCACCTTGTTCTTGACTCCTCCGTTTAGGCTCAACTCCTAACGAAGCCAAGGGGGGTCGACCCTATTAAGTTACTAAGGATGATTTCTTA
>LPNX010584139.1:145935-160616 GCA_001517045.1 Pseudotsuga menziesii | reverse complement strand
GTAAGGTTCTAACTTTTTCATTATGCCATGGAATGGTTCTCAATCGTCCATCCCCAGTGTGCCCCTCCTAAACTTGGTGTCCATATCTCACATGTAGGATAAGTATTCCCTACAACAACCTCATGCCATGATGTGGGTTACTATCCAAAGAACACGATCCTCATAGACAAAAGTTATATCCCAACAACATGGGTTTTGGTATCAAACCATGAATTAATGACCAATAAGAATCCATGACGTTCCAAACCTCAAAATGACCACCATAACCCTGTAACTGGGAAATGATGGGCTAGGGATCCATGGATGGCCTTTGTAGAACCCAAAAGCCTCATGTTATTGACTAAAACTTTGGATAGACACCCTAGAATATGACACGGGTCATGAGAACCATCCTTGGTGTACTAAACCTTTAAATGTGACACCACATCTTACTCGCATACCAAATATTTCTTATGCATGGCCTATGTTGTGTCTTAAGGCCCCACACATTGCATGTAAGGCTTATCCCCAAGAAACATATCATGCCTTTAAAGCCTTGAAATCACCATCATATCAAACTTGGAGGTCAAAGATGATGTATTATAGGCATGTGTGATGCCTTGGGCGACAAAACATGCATGTGAGCCCCATAGAAATATATGTTATGGACCACTTAGACCATGGCATGGGCATCAAGAACTGTACTTGGTATGTTAATTCTCAAAATCATGAGCATATCTCACTCATATGCTAAATATTTCATATGTAGGGCATGTGTGTTTTTATGGGGTGATACACATGACCCATGAGACCTGGAGGAAACGATATGAACTTAGGGCCTATAGGTTAATCCCAAACCATGGCCTAGTAGTAAGAAAATATTCATGGTATTATACTTCCCAAAGTGGCCATAATATCCCACTCACAAGCCAAAAAATTCCCTCTATAAGGCCTATGTGATAGACTTGGGCCCCGTGTTGAGTTAGGGGTAATTTATGGTAATTATGGCTAAATGAAGGGTAATTAGCGGTTGATTAGTGATCATTTAAGGGTAATTTGTTTTCAATTACGAGTAATTAAGGGTCATTTAGGGGTAATTGTTGGGTATTGAGTTGTGGTCATTAGGGGTTTAAGGGGACAATTAGGGGGTAATTAGGGGTTAATTAGTTTTATTTAGGGGTCAATTATTGGTCAACTAAGGATAATTATGGGTCAATTATGGGTAAGTAAGGGCCATTTAAGCCAAAGGTCTTAGCTAAACCAAGGTTTCCAATGATGTTGGGCATTTAGTTAGTTTCATGGTGGCATGTGCCCATTTTAAACCCTTTTGTGTGAGGCACACTAGTCTACATTGATGGGTTTACTAGGGAATATGCCACCTATGAATGTTTAGAAGCATACCATGGGTTTCTCCACAAGGTTTTTCTTTTACAAAAGTAGGGACCATTTATAGTTGATCAAGGGTTAATTAGTGGTAAGCATGGATTATTTAGGGGTAATTACCGGTCAAGTAGGGGTCATTTAGGTGCACTTAGTGGTTAAATGGGGGTAATTAGTGGTCAAATACGAGGGTAATTAAGGGTCAATTATAGTGTAATTAGTGGTAAATTCCATTACTCTTTGAGAGGATGGATATTGATACATAATTGAAAAAAATATTTAGGGGTATCCCTTCTAACACCCCACAAAAAATAGTTATGAGAATTGAACTTTTAGCAATGGTCTTTAAAACACTACCTCCAAAAGTAAAAATTCTCTTAACTTTTAGTGGGGGGGGGGGTGTTATAAAATCGCCATGAAACATATATTTAGGGAAATTATTTTTTAAATTCCCTCTAAACGTCATGAGAATTTAACAATTGTAGGCAGGATTTTACAAGACACCGCCAAAAGTTCAATTCTCAAGAATTTTGGAGGGGGGTTTTTAAAAACTGCCTTGAAAAATATCTTTAGGGGGGATGTTTAAAAAAAACCATCCAAAAATCATGAGAATTGAACTTTGGAGGAGGGGGGCAGGGGGGGGGGCATAACAAAACTGCCTCAATCCAAAATCGGCCCCAAAAGGGTGATTTGATGTAGTGACCCCTAAAATCCTAGTTGTGTCCTTTATTTGATCCCCTCAAGAAACCCCACACATGCTGCTAGGTCAGCCTTACCTTCATACTCTGAATAAAGGAATTTTGATTCCATTACTTAGTTACCCTCATATTCCCAAAATAGTGTTTGAGTTACGTGTCTTGTGCTCCTTCTTATCTTCGTGGTTTCCTTTGTGCTTATTGTAAAGAAACATCATTACCTTAGCAGTTGCAGGTCTCCTTATGTTGAAATCAACACATGTATTCTAGAAGATAGACCCAAAGGAATCTTGTACCTTGGCCTCATAACCATTATTGATGAGTCCCTCGAACCAAATAAGGGGATACATTAGTGCCTCTTAACTTGGTTGTTTCTCATGTTCTCAATGCCAAATCAATCATCACACTATTGAGATTCACACATGACAATGGTCCTTTCATTATTTGGTCGAAGACCCTAGATATACTTCACTCCCATCCTTAGAGGAGTTTATTACAGTTATATATTGGTCCAAATATCCAGGATGCGCTATTGACAATGTTATGGAAGCCCCAGTTGCATGCTTCCTATGATATCCAATTACAAATACAGCTCCCAAATATAGCTTGGTTCAACCTTTTAGTGGTTTGAGTCATCCTAGATGGTTGGACCCTCTCAATTACCACAGAGTATTAGTTATTGTGATCCAACATCCCTTTAAGATGCCATTGTTTTGACACAAGTTCTTTAGAGTGGCCATGGTTGAGTCCCTCATGGACACTTATGATGTACATAATTATTATTCATGTGTTGATTTGATCCCCATTGGATCTATATCTCCTCCTATTTTGAGACATTAATATGAGCATTGGGATTCCTACCTCTTCCATATATTTGAGATTATATGCACCATTGTGTCTACAGGTAAAGGACTTTGCAATTTTGTCAAAAGGTGAGTTCTCTCCAAAGTGGCCTCCATTCTCCATGCCACTACTGTACCTATATCCTACCAGGAAAAACCTATGATATATGTCGGCCATACAATGAGATCCTGACCTCACACATGAGGAGACAATTTTTTAAGAGCTAAAATTTGCTCACATAACATGTCATTAGCATAGTCACCTTCATATGTCAACATACCACCTCATTCACATCAATTTGACCTTGGAAAGTAATCCAAAAACATAAAAAATAAAAGACTATACTCAAAAAAGCAATCTATAAACAAGTCGATATTAATCCTTTAATAAGAGATATTGAGGTTGCTCAAAATTCCTCGATTTGAGTGAACCAATTCACAAAAAAACACCAAAAATGTGTGACCTAACCTTTGTCTTGTCTTTTGCCTATCCTTGCTTCATATCCGACAAAAATAAAAATAAATGGACACGAGTCTCTACGTGGATAGCTTCATATGACAAATCTAGAGCCCAAAACTCATCCCTAGACTCTCATCACTGGTTATAAAAAAGGCATCAAGGCCCTCCATTACACACACAATTCCATTCCATTTTCTCTAGTTGTCACTCTATCAAATTTTCACCAAGTTTGAAGTATACATTTTTTTACTTCCATCTCATCTCTTAGAGATCCTCTTAACATGACGTGTGGCTGGGGATTCAAAAGGACACGAGGAGAAACAATGGAACCTCCCTCAGACAACTGTAATGGCCTCCTCTTCTGTGACTGTTTAGGTTCTTCGGGTTCTTGTAATTCTTTCGATATATTAATTCAAATATTCTTTATTCTTTCAGTCATGGTGTATACTTGTTGATTGAATTCAAAGAACAAAAAATATTTTCATTTCCTTTATACCAACACTTTAGTTAGTTTAATTTCATGGTTTAAATGCTTGTTTTGTTTTATTTCTTTGAAACTCTACTTGATCCCACAACTCTATATCAAGATCTCTTTAACATATGAGTGTGTGAAAACACATGATACGCTAGGCATGCCCCGTAACCTCCCTCGGATATCCCAAGTTTGAGGAAAATCAAGAGGATGATCCAACAAACCACGTGATGTCATTTCACCTCTATTGTTCATCCAATAATATCGTGGAGGACACCATTTATCTTATATTATTTCAGAGAACCCTTACATGAATGATGACCAAATGGTACATCAATTTACCATATGCAACTTATTCCACTTTTCATTCCATTTCCACCACCTTTCTTAATCATTTCCAATTACCCATACACCACATCCTAGGACTATATATTATAATAGAATTTTGACAAAATTCCTCTACACACATCGCAGATCACATCGATGAGTGGCATATGCATATGACACTATGCAAAATCAAAATTCAAGAAAAATTCTTGTTGGATTGGTTCCTCAGATCACTCCTCCCTATGATTGCCAAGGATGTGGCAACCATAATTCCAAAAACAGAAGAAGAAGCCATTCTCGAGGCCCAACATTTCAATTTGACATATTCTTAATCTGGTTATTGGCATACGATCGTCCCCAGTGCACCTCCATATCTTTCTATGAACCAAGCTTCCACAAGCACATCAAACTCAACCAATGGGATTATTTGAGCTACTTCCCATTAGGGAAACATTCCCAAACCACAAACCTCTATGCCATACAATGTTGCATACAAGTACCCATTGACACCTACAACATCAGTGGCCCCTCAAAACATTTCGAATCCTTCGTTTGGAAAATTGAGATATGGACCATGTAATCACATGTTCCCCGATACAAGTTAGGTGGAATTATGCCAGAGTACTCATACCATGAATCATGCTAGGGTTAATATAGTATAAGCTTCTCCCACACAACCAACTCATTAATTTGATCAATTGAATGTGGATAATCCCCCTTAACCACAAAATCAAGGAAAGATGAAACAAAATAACTCAGGGGGTTCACATGCCATACTGTGTGTGTTCATAATATATTAAAGAGTACCCATAATTTCACTACATATTAAGGATTTAATTCAAAACACTTTTTGTTGAACCCCCCTGTTAGTCCCTGAGATGTTCAAAGGTTGATTTGGAGCTATGCCAAAGCATCAATAACTTGATTTTAATGCAATTGGGATTGGTATCTGTTGGAGGCGCTAGTCGGTAAGCCTACTAGACTAGTAGATGACTAGATTAGGCAACCGACTAATCAGATATTAGGTCGGCCTTGAAGGTCGTGTCGGTTGGGCGAACCGACAAGTAGTTACTCATAACCATTTTTGTAAATTGTTAAGTCATGAACTTGTTTTCTTCAGTTTTATATTTTTCTTGTGATTTTTGTTTTAATTTTGCTCATTAAATTACTTTCATGAAATTTTGATTTAAAGTAAAATTTTGATTTTTGCCTTTAAGTTTTTATTATTTGTTGTTTCCTTAGGTTTTGAAGGGTTCTATAGGATATATATTGATTAAAGATTTCACAAATACACTCTAAGAGCAAGGTTTACCATATAAACCTTATTTAAAATGGAATTAATGACTAAAAAAGCGCCAATTTGATTTTAAAACATTCTTGTAGCGCAACGGCTAAATTTTTACACTGGGACCCTACAAGAATATCGCGAGCACTAATTTTGTCATTTTTTTCGCCAAATTTTCCCATGATTTCGCTCCTGGATGACTAATCACATGTGTAAACAGTTTTTGATACGTGTTTCATCAGAAATAATCATGCAAACAGGTGTGGTCTATGACATGAAGGAGATCATGGTTGTTAGAAGTTAGAGCTTAGCGTATCATGACAGGTAGAGGAACGAGCTGAGATTGATGGGAAAGAGGTTCTCCACATATGCATTATGAAGCTGGAGGTGAAGTGGAACGAAGACAACTGCTAAAAATCCAGAATTTGCAGTTACAGAGGGAATTTAGGGTTTTCTTAGTGCGCCAATTGGAAGCAAACTGAAGACTTCAAGACACCTGAACAGTTAAATTTGACAGTCAGATAGTCCAAAGATTAATTTTAAACGTCTGCAGTAGGTTGGGAGTGAGGTATTCCACGTAAACCTGGTCGTGGCTACTAAATTGGGGGGTTTTTCCATTAAGGCTTGTTATGTTAAAATTGATTAAGGAAAACTTTAATTCATGTTGTTAACAAGCTCTCAACGACCAGATATTAGTCTAAAAGGTTCTAGATGTTTTGGCAAGTGATAAGTTGAAAAACAACAGTTACATTGAACAATTTCCCTGTCAAGACCAGCAAATATGGTAGGGTGAAGGTCTGTATTGTTTTGGCAACCAGGGTTTCACAGATTTACTTGTTACCTGTAATCAATGCAATGAGTTAGCTGAGCATGTCAATTGCATGCAGACCTCGTCTGAGTATGTGCTAGAGGCTGATTGGTTTTGTGCTGAATGCAAGTTGAAGCAGAAAGTTAGCACACATAAGATTGCTCTCATATCATCTCATCCCCTATTTAAACAATCACAATCTGAATCTAAGAAGCGAGCAGTTGAGAGTGCTAATGCAGAATCCTTATTGCAAAGAGATAGCTCATTAGTGGCATTAGAAGGAGCCAAGGCTGCTATTTGTGCAAAATCACAGCACATAGATGTCTCTATGCATTCCAGAGGTGGTCTGGCATTTATATGAGCATATTGGATGTTAGTTAAGTTCAGCAGTAGCTTTGTTAAATAATTTTGGCACTCTGTTGACCTAAATTATCCAAGCCTGGTGCAAAACATTTCCTGCATTAACAATAGAAACAGACTGTTAGAAATTAAGAGAAAACAACCAAGGAGAATCAAAGAAAGCCGACTGTCAAAACTCTAACAGTTTGAGGGAAAAAGGGCTGTTAGGTCATTAACAGGGTCTTAAAATTACACAGAATTTAGCCATTGAAAAGCATATGAAGAAAAGTGGGAAGACCAACAGGGCTAAGCCCACTGAGCTGAATTGGATTGACAAGTTTCCAGGTTGTGCAGAGCTCTTTGAGAATGTTGGATGGTTGGATTTCTTTAAGAAGATTGATGGCTATAACATCGAGGTCTCTCATAAATTTGCTCAATGTTATAACCAAGACATGGTATCATTTGATACCCTGAAGTTTAAGTTGACTGTGGAGTTGGTGGCTGAAGCAATAGGAGTCAGAAATGAAGGAGAGTTGTGGTTCAAAAAGGTGCCTTTTACCTTCAATGCCCAAAGCTATCTTTTACCTAGCATTATTCCAGACTGGAGCAAAGGAGTGCTCATCCAGAATTTTAGATCTGAATGGATGGAGCCCATCAAAGTCCTACAAAGCTACATTACCTATGAAGGGAGGTATGCTTTTGTATTCAAGTATCATTTCAGGTTCTTACAGCACCTGGCTGGTGAATCAAGGATGAGTCTCCCCTTCTTCTTGTTGAAAAGTTTGCAGAAAATGTCAAGCAGGATCAAGGACCATCATGATCACACTGCATAGTCCATCTTCCATCATGGATTGATCAAGCTTATTATCAGCACTGTTCTGCAAAGAGAAGGAAATACATGGGACTAATTTCTCTTTTGGTCTGGGTTCCAAATTAAGCAAGAAGAACAGCCTACCAAAAAGCATGTGGACAAGGGACAAACCCTAATTAGAAAATTAGGGCAAAAAGTCAAGTCTGAAGATAAAAAATGTGTCAAAATTGAGGAAGTGACAAAACCTTCAAAGGGAGATATTAAATCTCAGCAGCCTTCAATTGACAGTAAGGGAAAAGGTTTACTGATTGTTGAAAAGGAAACTCATCCTGTGCAAATTAAATCACCAGCAGAGGCACTTATAGATGAAAAAATTGTTGTCACAGAGAAGGTTGCAGTAGAGGAAGAAGATACTAAGGTTTAACAAAGAAGCCCAATCACTATTTTAACTGAAGATGAAGGATACCTATTGGAAGGAGATGAGGTGACTGTCAATGCTGAGACTAGGGTTGGCACACACAGGGAGTTCTCCAGTCAAGAAGGTAAGACAATCATGCCAAAGAAAAAGAAGATCAAGGTTAAAGAATTTGCCTCTATCATGCATCAAATAAAGAGTTTAAAGAGGGTAGGAGAGTTTGCCCCAGGTTGGAGACCCAAAACTAGATCAAAAAACAAATTGAGGCTGAACATGAAAAAGCTGCTAAACCCTAAGTTGAACACAGAAGAGGTAACTGTGCTTGATGCTTCTTCTTCAGATGAAAACCTGGAATCTAGAAAAGGTAAAAGAAAAGAAAGAAAATCTTTGAAGACAATAAAAGACTCCAGGCTCACCGAAACCAAACTTTCTGCTGTTTTTTTAGAATTAAAAGGTGAAATGCTGAAGGAACAACAAAAAGAAGAAATGGAAGCCTCTTATTCAGAGAATAAGTTGTTAATGGATGAAAATGCACCTGATGAAACAGACAATCAAGAAAATCCAAGTGTTCATGGTGTTTCTACAAAGCTGCTGTTAGAGGATGAGGACATCTTCAAAAAGCTGAATATCCCATGGCTACCTAGTGAGCTACAAAATACAACAGCAGGCAAGTCTTTTGACTCAGAAAAATAGAATTTGCAAAGAACCATCAAACAATACAAACATCAAATGGATTACATGCAAGAAACAAATGATGGTCTGATCCTAGCTAACAGAAGACTCAGGGAGGACTTAGAAGAAGTAAATGATCATTAGCAAGAGCTTATTACAGTCTCCAAAGAGGCCCTAAAAAGGAAGAGAAGCACAGATTTACAATGTGCAGAATTAAAGCAGACTGTCAGAAGCCTACAACAGCAGAATAAGGAGCTTACAAGAAGGTTAACAGATATGGAAGCTGAGCAGCAGAGAGTTAGGAAGAAGGCCCAAGCCTTAGATGGAATAGCTTTATTGGCAGAAGCTGCTAAATACCTTTGAGTATTGTTAGTTAGGTAGTTACTTGTTATGTTTTTTGAGAAATACTTTATTTTGTAAATTATAATTTTGATATTATCCCATTGATGAGTAGGCTAAAAATAGTTAGGGTTTAGACCCTAACTGAATTTTGAAAAAACAGTATTTAGGAAGATGAGAAAGAGAACAAAGGGTTCGATTTTTGGCTGGCTTAAGGAGGTCTTTGACTTGTTTATGAGCTAAGTACTTAAACTCTCATGTGTATTTGATGAACAGAATTACGAAATATATGCTCCATTTTACCCTTCAGTATGTCTTTTGGCTTCATTTCTAGCTTGTTTAGTTACACAATTGGTAATTTCATTGCAGGTTTATAGTTTTTATGCTTGTAGTGCTTGCCTGTTGTGGATGAAATTCAATGTTATTTTCTGTTGGATACCTGGTTATTATATTATGCATCTCTGTTCTTCTTTACTTGTGATTTAGTTCCTATTTGGCTTATTAATGTATTCCCTTTTGTCACCAAACTTTACAACCAGAAAAACCTTTCAAAAACCCTAAAACCTAGTTTTGTTTGATTGAATATTTGAGGTTGTGTTGGCTTGTTTCTTTGTAGTCTGGAAACAATTTTTGGCACAAACATCTTTGGCGCCGTTGCCGAGGAAAGAGGTTGAAAACAAATTTTTCCCTGGGATACTTATCATTTTACTGGTTTTAAGAGGTGAACTTAAACCATCACATCTTTAAGTCTACTTTTCACCAGTTTGTGACAGTGGCTACTAGCGGACTTGGAACTAGAAAGAGACCTACTTCACCATTGCAGTTGGGTGTTACAGATCCTGAATAGATATTGAAGACAGCAAGGAAGCTTAGAAGGTCTCAGTCATTACCCTCCCTATGTGACCTTGATTAGTTGGGTGATTTATCACATTCAGCTGTGTTGAGAAAAGAAGAAGAAACTTCACCTTGGTTAAAGCCCATATTTCCTGACAGTAGTTTCCAAGTTTTCGTTGATCCTCAAGCTTTCAGAAAAGCTAAAACAACCTCTCCTGGTAAAATACCTCTTTTTCAGTTGAAAGTAGGAAAAAACCCCTTTCAGCCAGGTTCTAGTCAAACCTCTTCATCATCAAATCCAGTCAGCCCTAAAATGGCAGCCCAAAATTAGCCTATAGACATGATGGACCGAATGGTTGCAGCCAGATATGCACCATTGGTTTTGCCTCAGCCTTTAAATGCTCTGCCTGGAGGTGACTATCAGAAATATTTGCCTAGGTTTAATGGACAGGGGGAAACTACAGCTGAAGAACATTGGGAAGCTTTCCTTAGTTATGCTGATAACCAAAACATTGAAGCCAAGGATGTATGGATGAGAATGTTTGTGCAAAGCCTTGATGGAGATGTTAGGAAATGGTTCAGGGAGTTGCCTGCTAACTCAATCACTATCATTGAAGAACTTCATGATCTCTTCATGAGACAATGGGGTGACACCAAAGACCATACATACTACATAACTGAGTTTGGAGCCCTTAGGAGGAAAAAGGAGAAAACTATTGCAGACTTTTCAAAGAGGTTTAACAAGATGTACATTAGAATTCCTGGAGAAATAAAGCCTACAGAGACATCTGCAAAACTTACCTATGCAAATGCTTTCGATCATGAATTTTCCTTACTACTAAGAGAAAGGAGACCTATTTCTTTACTAAACATGCAGGATGCAGCATTGGAGGTAGAATCTAACATACTGGCTTCCAATAGATTGAAGAAGGAAACAACTCAACAACTCTATGACAGAAAAGGAAAGAAGGAGGCAGCTCCAGGAGGTTTAGCTTCCCTTTTTGATGAAGGGAAAATTGATGAAATGGCTAAGTTGGTGAAAATTTTGACTGCAAAATTAAACAAATTAGAGCTCGAAAAGAATTCCAGCAAACCTGTTCCAGAAGGTGAACGAAATCCTAACAATCAGAACCAGTTCAGAAGACAATTTTCTCCCTGTTTCATGCCTAGAGAATGAAGGAACAATGATATCCAGTGGGAAAGGAGAGAAAATGAAGACCAAAGAGTGCCACCACCTCTTCAGAACAATGTTGCTGATGAAGAAGAGGTTGATGATGAAGTAACATTTGAAGATACTGATCAGGATGTGAACCATTTTGGAGAAAGACTGTCTGGGGGTTTTGTCACTAAAGAAGAATTTCTAAATGCAGAATGCTATGATGCTGATATGTTCGAAACTGAAGATGATTTGGGTCTGAAAATGACTGCTGTAACTGCTGATGTCTGTCAAAATGAACTCAAGAATACTATGAATCTAAGGTCAGGTCCAAAACAGGTGGTACAAATCCCGAAGAAGAAGGTAGTTGTCCCTGCTAAGCAGCCATTTGACCCTGTGACAGAGAAAAGACAAGTTTCAGAAAAATAGAAGAAG
This sequence comes from Pseudotsuga menziesii, assembly GCA_001517045.1. Classification (NCBI taxonomy): domain Eukaryota; kingdom Viridiplantae; phylum Streptophyta; class Pinopsida; order Pinales; family Pinaceae; genus Pseudotsuga; species Pseudotsuga menziesii. The sequence continues at coordinate 149,367 of LPNX010584139.1, read as the reverse complement.
AACATGGAGGTTGAAGAGGTAAATAAAACTGTGTAGAATTTCAGCTTGGAAAATGAATTAGGAAAGCTAAAGATTCCTATACCCTTAATTGAATTAATGAGAAATCCTTCATATAAAGAAACAGTTATTAAGGTGATGAATTCAGCAAGCAATCAGTCTATTTCTGATACGGTGAATTTGTAAGAAGAAAAGCCTAGGATTTTCATTGGATCAGCCTTGGCTGTAAAGATTGAAAATGAAGCAGGTGCTTCACCTCCATTCTATATCACCCTCACAGTCCATGAACAAATGATACATAATTGTTTGTTAGATTCGGGAGCATCATACAATTTAATGCCAAAGGCTGTTATGGAAGCTTTAGGTCTAAGTATCACCAAACCCTATCATGATCTGTATGCATTTGATTCCCGAGCATTGAAGTGTTTAGGGGTAATAAAGGACATGGTTGTCAATTTGGCTCAGTTACCCATGAAAAGCGTGATCATGGATGTAGTGGTAGCTGATATTACACCTAAATTTGGGTTACTTCTCTTTAGGTCTTGGGCAAAGAAAGTTGGTGGGACCTTACAAATGGATTTGTCTTATGCTACTGTTCCTGTGTTTGGAGGAGAAAATAGAAGGCTGTACAGAGAGCTTCAGTTTTCCTATATTGTGACAAATGACAAGAACCCTACCAACCACCCACTGTATGCTGTTGATGAAGACCTGGGTACTTGCATGTTACATTTTAGTGAGGAGGACAATACTACTGGTTTGTTATAGGTTGAAAAACAACAGCCAGTAAAATACATTAGGGATCAGGAGGATGAGCTGTGGCAATTATACTTTGATGGATCCTCTTGCAAAGAAGGTGCTATAGCTGGGGTTCTTCTTATATCCCCTAGAGGTGAAATAGTAAAGTTGATGTATAACTTAGAGTTTATTACTACAAATAACACTGCTGAGTATGAGGCTTTGCTGTTAGGTTTGAAGGCTGCTAAAGATTTGGGCATTCAACAGATTTCTGCATTTGGAGACTCCGAATTAGTTGTTCAGCAGGTGAAGAACAACTATCAAGTGAAGCAGGGTTTGTTGAAAATATACCGAAATGAGGTATGGGACATGCTTGAAAATTATTTTGTAGCTTTTAACATTACCTATGTTCCAAGAGACCATAATCAGACTGCAGACTCATTAGCCTTGGCTGCTACACACTTTAGGATCCCCAAAACCACTCAGTTGAGATATCCCATCGAAGTTAGGTACAGACCATTTGTGCCTGATAATGTAAAGCAATGGAGAGTGTTCGAAGATGACATTGAGATTAAGAGGTTTATAGAGCTTACCCATGAGTTTTCAAATTCCATGATTGATCAAGAGGAAGATGAGGAGGATGGACAGGTGGAAGAGATTGCTGAAAATGAAATAGCTGGACATTAAATCATTGAATTAAAAAGTAATTTCATTCCAAAGGGTTTGGTACCTCTAGAAAGGATTTTTTCAAAAGATGATACACTCTTGAAACCTGTTGTACAGTCCTCAGAAGAGAATGTAGAGGATTGTAACATTGGCTCTACAGAACAACCTAGAATGGTAAAAATTTCTAAAGCACTTACAGCTGAACAAAGAAACAGGTACATTAAGTTATTAAAGGAACATGTTGATGTTTTTTCATGGGCTTATGAGGAATTCAAAACCTATGACACTGGAATTATATAGCATAAAGTCCCTTTAAAACCAAATGCCAAACTTTTCGTTAGAAATTAAGGAGGATTAATCCAACCTTGTTTCCTGTTATTGAACAAGAAGTGAAGAAGTTGTTGGATGCCAAGATCATAGTACCCCTCAGGTACTCTTCATGGGTGGCTAATCTAGTTTCTGTTAGGAAAAAGAATGGAGAAATCAGGTTGTGTGTTAGGAAACAGATCTTCACTAAAGGATAATTATCCTCTGCCTAAAATTGAGCAAATATTGCAGAAAGTAGTTGGGGCACAGAGGATCTCTATGGTTCATGGTTTCTTAGGGTACAATCAGATCTCTATGCATCCTGATGATAAGGAGAAGACATCTTTCACTACTCCTTGGGGAACTTTCATGTATGACAAGATGCCTTTTGGCTTAATGAATGTTGGAGCCACCTTCCAAAGGGCTATGGATATTGCTTTTGTCGGAGAAAAGGACAAGTTTGTGGTAATCTACTTGGATGATATTACTGTTTTCTCATAGTTAGATGATGAAAATTTGAAGCATTTGAAGCAGACTTTCTTGAAATGTAGAAAATTTGACTTGTCCTTGAATCCAAAGAAGTCACACTTTGCTGTACAGGAAGGTAAATTGCTTGGTCATTTAGTGTCTGTTGATGGTATAAGGATTGATCCTGAAAGGGTAAAAGCTATATTGAAAATAAGTTTACCGAGGAGTAAAAAGGATGTCCAATCATTCATTGGTAAAATCAACTTTTTGCGTTGGTTTATACCAAACTTTGCTGAAACTATCAAACAGATCATAGTCATGCTGAAAAAGGACCAGGAGGTCAGGTGGACCACTGAGGCAAAGAATGCATTTGAGAAGATCAAAATGGCTCTTACTGAAGCTCCTGTATTGGTAAGCCCAAATTTTACCAGAGAATTTCTTACATTCTCATTTGCATCAGAAGATACAATAGCAACTATTTTGTTACAGAAGAATAAGGAAGGACTGGAGCAACCTATTGCATTCTTTAGCAAAACTCTCAGGGATTCTGAAATGAAAGACAGTATCTTAGAAAAACAGGCCTATGATTTGGTTAAAGCTTTAAAGTTTTTCAGAATCTATGTCCTGCATTCTAAAGTCATTTCATTTGTACCTAATGCTACTGTAAAATATGTTTTAACACAGTCTGATAGTGAAGGGAAAAGAGGCAGGTGGATTACTAAAATCATGGAGTATGATGTAGATATCAGACCTACCAAACTAGTCAAGGGACTGGGTTTAGCGAAGCTGCTGGATGAAACAAATTGTCAAGCTTTGGGATTGCATGTGATGATTGAAGAGTTAGCTCAGGAAGAAGATCAAGCAATCCTGGAAAAAGAGAAGATTATGGACTATTATTCAGCATCCACATGGTATGCAGACATTGTATATTTTCTATTGTTTTTGCAATGTCTTGAGCATTTAGATAGAAAAGCTGCTAGATCTTTAAAGCTTAAAGCCACTAAATATTGTTTAGTAGAAGAGCAGTTATTCCGGAAGGACCCAGGTGGTATTCTACTCAGATGTTTTGATAAATCTGAAATTGAAGGAGTAATTTCTGAATCTCATGAGGGTGCTTATGGAGGTCACAAGTACTGGAAGACAACAACATACAAGATTTTAAGAGCTGGGTACTATTGGCCCTCTTTGTTTGCAGATGTATATCAGCAGGTAAGAGCCTGTATACCTTGTCAAAAGTTTGTTGGCAAACAAAAATTGCTC
>LPNX010584139.1:121040-145845 GCA_001517045.1 Pseudotsuga menziesii | reverse complement strand
CCTATTGCAGTAAGTGCTCCTTTCCAGCAATGGGGTCTGGATTTTATAGGGGAGATAAATCCATCTTCCTCAGGACAACACAGGTGGATTCTAACTGCATTAGACTTCTTTACCAAATGGGTGGAAGCCATCCCTACTAGGAATGCCATAGACAAAGTAATCATGGAATTCATTGAAGAAAATATCCTTAGTAGGTTTGGGTGCCCTCAACAAATAGTAACAGATAATGCAAAGGCTTTCAAGTCTAAGGCAATGGAAGCATTTTGTGAAAAGAATGGTATCTTGCTGAAGCATTCAACTCCTTATTATCCCCAGGGTAATGGTTTGGATGAATCCTCGAATAAAAACATCATTCAGAGTATCAAAAAGTTGCTTAAGCATAATAAGAGATCATGGGATTCTATGTTGAAATATGCATTGTGGGTTGATAGGATAACAGTCAAACAAGCAATTGGAACTTCTCCTTTCCAATTAGTGTATGGCACAGAGGCGGTATTTCCTGTTCAATTAGGAATCCCAGTGATGAAGTTTCTTCAGCATTGCCAGGAAGAGCCCAATGATATGCAGAGAAGGATTTATGAGATGATAGAATTGCAGCAGAATAGGGAAAAAGTGGAAGAAAGGGCACAGTCATACAGATTGAAGATTAAAAGCAGATTTGACAAGAACATCAAAGAAAACACTTTCTCAATTGGTGATATGGTTTTAAGATGGGATGCAAGGAAAGAGAAAAAGGGGAAGCATGGTAAATTTGACAACCTCTGGTTTGGCCCTTTCCTAGTGTCTAAGATTCTGGAAAATAACACTTTTGTCATGTAGTCTTTGGAAGGTGAGGAATTGTCAAGTCCAATCAATGGACGATTCCTCAAGCATTTTTATAGTCTTTGAGGAGATTTTCACTTTTCATTGTATATACCGGTGTGAGTGAAGCATAATAATAACTCCATAACCCAATGGAAATTTTGCAGACTAGTAGGTAGCAGAAAAGAAGGCACTAGTCTACAGGTTCTTGAAGCCTCACAGGGAGGACTTCATCCCGCAGCTGGAGCCAGATGTTAAGTCATGAACTTGTTTTCTTCAGTTTTATATTTTGCTTGTGATTTTTGTTTTAATTTTGCTCATTAACTTACTTTCATGAAATTTTGATTTTTGCCTTTAAGTTTTTATTATTTTTTGTTTCCTTAGTTTCTGAAGGGTTATATAGGATATATATTGATTAAAGATTTCACAAATTCACTCTAAGAGCAAGGTTTACCATATAAACCTTATTTAAAATGGAATTAATGACTAAAAAAGCGCCAATTTGATTTTAAAACATTTTTGTAGCGCAACGGCTAAATTTTTACACTGCGGCGCTACAAGAATATCGCGGGCACTAATTTTGTCGTTTTTTTCACCAAATTTTCCCATGATTGCGCTCCTGGATGACTAATCACATGTGTAAACAGTTTTTGATACGTGTTTCATCAGAAATAATCATGCAAACAGGTGTGGTCTATGACATGAAGGAGATCGTGGTTGTCAGAAGTTAGAGCTCGGCGTATCATGACAGGTAGAGGAACGAGCCGAGATTGATGGGAAAGAGGTTCTCCACATATGCATTACGAAGCTGGAGGTGAAGTGGAATGAAGACAACTGCTAAAAATCCAGAATTTGCAGTTACAGAGGGAATTTAGGGTTTTCTTAGCACGCCAGTTGGAAGCAAACTGAAGACTTGAAGACACCTAACCAATTAAATTCGACAGTCAGATAGTCCAAAGATTAATTTTAAATGTCTGCAGCAGGACGGGAGTGAGGTATTCCACGTAAACCTGGTCATGGCTCCTAAATTGGGGGTTTTTCCATTTAAGCTTGTTATGTTAAAATTAATTAAGGAAAATTTTAATTCCTGTTGTTAACAAGCTCTCAACTACCAGATATCAGTCTAAAAGGTTCTAGATGTTTTGGCAAGTGATAAGTTGAAAAACAACAGTTACATTGAATAATTTCCTTGTCAAGACCAACAAATATGGTAGGGTGAAGGTCTGTACTGTTTGTGGCGATCAGGGTTTCACAGATTTACTTGTTACCTGTAATCAATGCAATTAGTTAGCTGAACATGTCAATTGCATGCAGACCTCATCTGAGTATGTGCTAGAGGCTGATTGGTTTTGTGCTGAATGCAAGTTGAAGCAGAAAGTTAGCACACATAAGATTGCTCTCATATCATCTCATCCCCTAGTTAAACAATCACAATCTGAATCTAAGAAGCGAGCAGTTGAGAGTGCTAATGCAGAATCCTTATTGCAAAGAGATAGCTCATTAGTGGCATTAGAAGGAGCCAAGGCTGCTATTTGTGCAGAATCACAACACATAGATGTCTCTATGCATTCCAAAGGTGGTCTGGCATTTAGATGAGCATATTGGATGTTAGTTAAGTTTAGCAGCAGCTTTGTTAAAGAATTTTGGCACTCTGTTGACCTAAATTACCCAAGCCTGGTGCAAAACATTTCCCGCATTAACAATAGAAACAGACTGTTAGAAATTAAGAGAAAACAACCAAGGAGAATCAAAGAAAGCTGACTGTCAAAACTCTAACAGTTTGAGGGAAAAAGGGCTGTTAGGTCATTAATAGGGTCTTAAAATTAAACAGAATTCAGCCATTGAAAAGCAGATGAAGAAAAGTGGGAAGACCAACAGGGCTGAGCCCGTTGAGCTGAATTGGATTGACAAGTTTCCAGGTTGTGCAGAGATCTTTGAGAATGCTGGATTGTTGGATTTATTTAAGAAGATTTATGGCTATAACACTGAGGTATCTCATAAATTTGCTCAATGTTATAACCAAGACATGGTATCATTTGATACCCTGAAGTTTAAGTTGACTGTGGAGTTGGTGGCTGAAGCAATAGGAGTCATAAATGAAGGAGAGTTGTGGTTCAAAAAGGTGCCTTTTACCTTCAATGCCCAAAGGTATATTTTACCTAGCATTATTCCAGACTGGAGCAAAGGAGTGCTCATCCAGAATTTTAGAGCTGAATGGGTGGAGCCCATCAAAGTCCTACAAAGCTACATTACCTGTGAAGGGAGGTATGCTTTTGTATTCAAGTATCATTTCAGGTTCTTACAACACCTGGCTGGTGAATCAAGGATGAGTCTCCCCTTCTTCTTGTTGAAGAGTTTGCAGAAAATGTCAAGTAGGATCAAGGAGCATCATGATCACACTACACAGTCCATCTTCCATCATGGATTGATCAAGCTTATTATCAGCACTGTTCTGCAAAGAGAAGGAAAGACATGGGACTACTTTCTCTTTTGGTTTGGGTTCCAAATTAAGCAAGAAGAATAGCCTACCAAAAAGCATGTGGACAAGGGACAAAACCTAATCAGAAAATTAGGGCAAAAAGTCAAGTCTGAAGATAAAAAATGTGTCAAAATTGAGTAAGTGACAGAACCTTCAAAGGGAGATATTAAATCTCAGCAGCCTTCAATTGACAGTAAGGGAAAAGGTTTACTAATTGTTGAAAAGGAAACTCAGCCTGTGTAAATTAAATCACCAGCAGAGGCACTTATAGATGAAAAAATTGTTGTCATAGAGAAGGTTGAAGTAGAGGAAGAAGATACTAAGGTTCAAAAAAGAAGCCCAATCACTATTTTATCTAAAGATGAAGGATACCTATTGGAAGGAGATGAGGTGATTGTCAATGTTGAGACTAGGGTTGGCACACACAGGAAGTTCTCCAGTCAAGAAGGTAAGACAGTCATGCCAAAGAAAAAGAAGATCAAGGTTAAAGAATTTGCCTCTATCATGCATCAAAGAAAGAGTTTAAAGAGGGTAGGAGAGTTTGCCCCAGGTTGGAGACCCAAAACTAGATCAAAAAACAAATTGAGGCTGAACATGAAAAAGCTGCTAAACCCTAAGTTGAACACAAAAGAGGTAACTGTGCTTGATGCTTCTTCTTCAGATGAAAACCTGGAATCTAGAAAAGGTAAAAGCAAAGAAAGAAAATATTTGAAGACAATAAAAGACTCCAGCCTCACTGAAACCAAACTTTCTGCTGTGTTTTTAGAATTAAAAGGTGAAATGCTGAAGGAACAGCAAAAAGAAGAAATGGAATCCTCTTATTTAGAGAATAAGTTGTTAATGGATGAAAATGCACCTGATGAAACAGACAATCAAGAAAATCCAAGTGTTCATGGTGTTTCTACAGAGCTGTTGTCAGAGGATGAGGACATCTTCAGAAAGCTAAATATCCCATGGCTACCTAGTGAGCTACAAAATACAACAGTAGGCAAGGATTTTGACTCAGAAAAGAAGAATTTGCAAAGAACCATCAAGTAGTACAAGCATCAAATGGATTACATGCAAGAAACAAATGATGGTCTGATCCTAGCTAATAGAAGACTCAGGGAGGACTTAGAAGAAGTAAATGATCATTACCAAGAGCTTATTACAGTCTTCAAAGAGGCCCTAAAAAGGAAGAGAAGCACAGATTTACAATGTGCAAAATTAAAGCAGACTGGCAGAAGCCTACCACAGCAGAATAAGGAGCTTACAAGAAGGTTAACAGATATGGAAGCTGAGCAGCAGAGAGCTAGGAAGAAGGCCCAAGCCTTAGATGGAATAACTTTATTGGCAGAAGCTGCTAAAGACCTTTGAGTATTGTTAGTTAGGCAGTTACTTGTTATGTTTTTTGAGAAATAATTTATTTTGTAAATTATAATTTTGATATTATCCCATCGATGAGTAGGCTAAAAACAGTTAGGGTTTAGACCCTAACTAAATTTTGAAAAAACAGTATTTAGGAAGATGAGAAAGAGAACAAAGGGTTCGATTTTTGGCTGGCTTAAGGAGGTCTTTGACTTGTTTATGAGCTAAGTACTTAAACTCTCATGTGTATTTGATGAACATAATTATGAAATATATGCTCCATTTTACCCTTTAGTCTGTGTTTTGGCTTTATTTCTAGCTTGTTTAGCTACACAATTGGTAATTTCATTGTTGGTTTATAGTTTTTATGCTTGTAGTGCTTGCCTGTTGTGGATGAACTTCAATGTTATTTTCTGTTGGATACATAGTTATTATATTATGCATCTCTGTTCTTCTTTACTTGTGATTTAGTTCCTATTTGGCTTATTAATGTATTCCCTTTTGTCACCAAACTTTACAACTAGAAAAACCTTTCAAAAACCCTAAAACCTAGTTTTGTTTGATTGAATATTTGAGATTGTGTTGGATTGTTTCTTTGTAGTCTGGAAACAATTTCTGGCACAAACATAAATCATATATAATAGGATGTTGAGCCAATAAGAACTTGGTTCAGTTTTGTATATGTATGGAGCCTCATGTGATTCTATAATATAATCTGTTATTCCATTACCTGTTCTTGTCTCTCTGTGTTTATATGATTCTTATGTGTATTATCGGTAACCACATGTGATCTATGAGATTACAACATTGGTTCTGTTGCACTAGTATTAACCCAACAAAGAGAGGAGGGTGAAATACAAGAAGATCAACCAGAATATGACTATTCAAAGCAAAACCTTCGACAAATAGCCAAAGAGATTTCCAAATCTCGCAAAAAAATACAATAGTCCAGCAAAAGGGAGAGGTAAGCGCAAGCTCATCCTGTAGGATGACTCAGAAGATGAGAACGAATTGCTGGCTCATGCAGCCAACATCATAGAGAAAGCTGCTAAAAACAAGGTATCTGTCGAGGAGAAATTCAAGCATTTCGTCGGCCAGGAAGTAAGACAGGAGAAATCCAAAAAGGTAAAAATTACAATTCCTGAGGGAGTTGAAGCTGTCGACCTAGTTTACACCCCCCCACCTCCATCCCCCGCAAAAATAGTTCAAGAGCCAGAATTAATGACTCTCATCCCAATCAACTTGTGCAAAAGTGTAATGTCGGAGACGTTAAAATAAAAAGTAGATAAAGACGTCAACTACCCAACTTGTTCCTGAAAGCTCAAAAAATCGACACCACCTACACACTCACTGAGTCAAGCTCTGGCTGACGGACCCTTACCAAACCCAACCAACCAATACCAAAACCAAAAGAAGTTGGAATTATCTAGTCGATATTTTTACGAAACCTTGATCAAACAACCCAAGTTGTCACAGCCCAGATTTCATCTTTCACACCTTCCTTCACACTAGGTGACGAGCCAGTTGGAGACTTAGAAGACGATGACCAAGGTGCTACCTTAGCCATCAATCAAGCCATCGACAATCTCTTCGACTCGGATGAATTTGAAAACCCAGCCAACTCACTGCCACAAGTCGAAAACCCTATATCGACAGAAGGCATGCCAACCACCCCTATTACCCCCGACTACTCGCCTACCCCTTCTCCACCACCAACTTCAAAGCCTCCACCAGAGCCAGAGCCACCATCTTCACCACTACTAGATACACACCCCACCACAAACCTCAACCAGGAAGCATAAGTTGAAAATACCACAAAAAATGAAGTGCAGTCGACAGAAGTCTGATCGACGGAAGAACTGCTGACTGAAAATCAACCGACTGAAGAGTAGCAGGTAACAAAACAAACATAACAACATCAAGTAGCAGTACACAAGATTTTTCAAGGTGCACATGGTACTGTAGGACCACTTGGAAGAGTCTGTCACCATAGAAGAAGTCCTATGGTGCTGGTAAACCTATTATGGACAGGTATTCCAGCAGACTTGACAGACTCACGAGCACATACAAAACTTAGAAAATCAACAAGGTCTGGACGACACCATGAGAAGTACAATCCAGGACCAGATCATATTAGAAACAACAAAGCTAGAAAAACTAGAAAAACAAGCGCATCAATGGACGAACCAAGCACTCCCAAGCATTAGCACACTAGACAAGATCTGCCCACAGATGAAAATATTGTTAGATACAACAGATGAAAAGGCTCAGTCGCTGGGACCTGACTTGGAAAACATCACAGACCGTTCCATTCAAGAGAAGATGTTGACTCTGTCAAGCCTCACAACCTTGACCATCGATATCCAAAACACTCTATGCTGTTAGGAAGAGTTTCAACACCAACTGGCCATCAAGGAAAAAGCTATTGTAGAAGTCTGTGTTCAGAAACAACCATCCATTCATTTACACAGCCCGTGAGGGCAAAGCAAATGCAATAACTATTTCAGATAGCATATTTTTTAGTACCTCCCCTATTTCTTCGGGATGAAGAAAGATTTTGTTCCTGGGGGAGATGTTGGAGGTGATAGTCAGTAAGCTGACTAGACTAGTATCCGACTAGATTAGGAAGCTGACTAATCGGAGATTAGGTCGGCCTCGAAGGTCGTGTCGGTTGGGCTAACCGACAAGTAGTTACTCATAACCGTTTTTGTAAATAATATATAATAGGCTGTTGAGCCAGTAAGAACTTGGTTCAGTTTTGTATATGTATGGACCCTCATGTGATTCTATAATATAATTTGTTATTCCATTACCTGTTCTTGTCTCTTGTCTCTGTATGTTTATATGATTCTTATGTGTATTATTGGTAACCTCATGTGATCTGTGAGATTACAATAGTATCTGTAGCAGAGATGCTAATATTGAAATCTCTCTCATGTCTTGTTTATATTATGACCAACCTGTTCATTACATGTAATAAAAAAAAGGTGGCATTTATGGGCAGCAGTTTGAATATACAGATATTACTGTAGGAAAATTGTGGATGGATAAAAATATGAGAAGAAGTACTTGTTACAGTAAGTTTATTTTCCCAAGGATAAAGAATGTGTGTTGAGCATAAATAAATTTAGCAGATTGAACATCCAATGTAAACACAAGACATGAAGTTTCAAATGACAATAGCCTTAATTGCAATTAACAATTCATAAATATTTGATAAACATGTCAAATACATTAAGACACCCACCATAAAACCTTTACCAATTCGAAGATGAACAATTGCCTAAAAAATATTTATATTATGTCATGTGCATCATTACATAGAAAATGGAAGAGATGGAGATACAAAAAGAAAATGTAACAACCTGTAAGAGCCAAAACTAATAATCTCAATGCTATATCACAAAACCAAATATGCATCATACATTAGAATTCTTGATCACAACATCTTCCTGAGAAGTTACAGTTGACTCAAAAATATGTTGACCCTTGTTCCTTAGGCCTATAGCCTTATTTATAGCCTTAAGATTTACAAGAATTTATAACAAAATTTTGATAAGACAACTACCATTTTAGTTACAATATTTTTTGTTACAAAATTCAACAAAAATGTCCACATTGGCATTGATGGCTACTGTGATGGGTGTTGGCCCTGGATCTGGAATGTTGGGACCACTGCTGCCCTAAGTGTTGACTTGGTTGCTGAGATGACCCTTGAAAGATTTGTTGACGTGGCACCTGAATAAACTACTCAGGTGACATTGGTACTTGGGGCTACTGATGTACTAGTTGAGAGGAAGATTCTCTAACCACACCATGGGGGATTGTTGTAGTGTGTTTTTTAGTGGAACTCAAGCACACATATTTAGAAATGCCCTTCTAGTCATTTCCCTTTAGATAAGTTTATGGCCTCAACTCTTAGAGGCACATATAAAGCTCTATGTATTGTGCATATGAAGGTGGAGGAAGGCCATTCAACACCACTTGTAGACTAGTAAGTATACCGAAAACACTAGGTAGCTTGTCCAAAATAATTTTTCCTTTGATAGACTCGGTTATATCTTCAAAATCCTGATCATTATTTTGTTGTTCTGCTAACAAGGTCTGATAAATATGGAAAGGATAAAAATCATCATTTCCATCCCAATGATACGAGAGGCGTTGATCTAGATAATCTATAACAACAATTGTAAAAAATATTCTTGAATTAGTTCATAACTTTACGAAACTGCAAATATTTTTCATGCAAAATCTGAACGTGCTTCCCTTTTTAGCCACCTTGTATGCCTCCATGATGATGTTGGTTCTATCTTTGAATTCAATGTTTCCATCTCCGGTCCAGTTCTAGAATTCAAACTATCAATAACATCAACTGCCTTTTCTGTCCTATTAGGGTGTCTTTGGCTTCTCTGATGGCTAGAGCATCCAAGTGCCACTCCTCCCGAGTAATTATGAACTACTTCCAATGCTTCTCCAATATGCTGACTAGAGTCTGAAGCTTGTTTGCATGCATGATATATTTCAAAACGTCTATGGATAACATGTTTCCAGTCTTCTTGTGTAGTTGAATCTTCTCTAGATGACATATCTTATATGCATCAAAATAAACCTGGGTAGCTCTATACTAATATGGAGTCAACTTCTTACCCATTATCATGGATTCTAAATTTAAACATGCCATATCGGAAGTCCATTGCTGACAACAATATTGACTTTTGAGGAGAGGTAAATTGGGACTTAGGAAACACATCCTTCCTGAATTGTGCACTATCAGTTCTAATGGTAGTGAAAGCTTTTATCATTCCATATGTCTACAAGGGATCTTGGTAAGATGTTCCAGACTCTTGTGGCCATCTGGCCATTGGGAAATTCTGAACGAAAATGGTTGCTTGTGTCTAAGGAAACTAAGCACTTCTTGGTGCTTGAAAAACTTGCATAAACATTTGAGGTTCCACCCTTGGCTTCTTTACCCGAGTCATTACTTGATGCTCATCTTTTGCACCCATGTCTACATCCATTTATCCTTGATATCTTTTCAATTTTGAGACTTCTTTAGTCTGGTCTGACACCTCTTATGGTCCTTTGTCCCGTTTGGGATAAATGACATCTTTATCTTCCTTCCATCTTTCGAAGTTGGAAATTCTTTCTAACATTTCTTATGGATGATGCGGGTACTCAACTAACTTGACCTTTCGTCTTTTCTAGAAATTATTCCCTATGGTCACAATTACACTTGAAACTCTAAGATTTTGAAGTAACTCTTCACAAGTTGTTGTGTAAGGCATGATTTCACCACAAAGGACCTACTTGTTGGGGGATCATGAAATTTATAAGACTATTATTCTTCCATAAATGAATTGCATCATAATTGAATCTCTTCAGATGTACCCTAAGGAAAAAATACTAGGGGTTAGGAAAGATGGAAAGTGGTACGATGATAGCTTGCATTCATAAATGCATATTTCAGTATGATCCTCAAATAGAAACCAGTCCCCTTAGGATGCATCTGGGCTTAACTGAACGATTAGTTTGTACTCAGGTAGAATCTTGGGTAAGGGAGAGCCATTGAAAATAATGTATATTTATAACATGACCTGAATGACAAACTCTAATAACTTTTCATTTACAGGAGGAAGTATTATATTTAGATGAGACTGAGACAAGCAGTCTAGGAATTGATATATGATCATATACAATAAGTATGACTTTAATCTAAAAAACTTGATAGTGGGAAAAACTACAAAGTGATCTTTAATAACATTCATTAAGAACTGGGTGAAATCAAGTTGAGTGCCTAATTCAGTTAGGTTACTGATTTCAAATATTAAACTGAGGACAAACTCTCATACTTTCTAGTCACTAGTAAATGAATATAGTTGGAAAATTAGGAACATTGCAAGTCTAGGTAATTCAACGAAAACCTCTAATCTGTATGATGGATCATGCCCCGATAGTTCTGCGTTTTGGGGGAGCAAGGTATGGAGGAAATTATCTTTTTCTTCAAGTGATAACTACTTGAATTTGATATTCATTTCGTCCTCAATAAAAACCATTTGTGAGACACCCTATAAAATCCCCAACATTTTCTCGATGAACTCCTTATTTATTGTGAAAATTATGGCTCCATCCCGTGCCACTACTGCACTACTTTATTCATGATACAAGTCATTGCACCAACCCATGAACTCTGGGAAATTCTCCATTTGAGGGACAACCATGAGTGGAATCCCTAAATCCCAGAAATGAAGGTAATCTTGGTCGGCCTTAAATTATTGCTTTGCTTCCATAGGGACCTACTGCATGTTCATAATTGAAGTTATATTGTCAAAAAAACTCAACAAAGGTATTAGATAGGTGGTCGTCAGGGTTTACAGATGCTGTGACAGGTTCATAAATGGACGATGGTGGCACTGAATTCGAGGGAGAGGCTGTCAGAGGAGGATACATGGTGAAAAATGAGGGTGGACGCCTTTTTACTGCAAGAAAAATCAATGCGTAAAACTTTGCAGGTCGTGCTCTTGTATTTTGGTAAAACACATTTTAATCCAAGTCATACTCTTGTATTTTGGTAATCCATCTTCCTCTAGTTCCAATACATCCCTTTTGTCCTAATATATCCTTAACCATTGGGGTGTGGAACGTAAGAAATTATTTTAGCATTCCAAAATTATTCTCAGAAGTAACCCAAAGCCTTCATGCATAAGCTTTATTTTCTATTAATTCATAATTCAATTGAGACCCTTGGAAAGATTTACTTATGAATGTTATTGGTTGTTCCATATCTTCATCGTTCTTTTGTGAAAGGACAACAACCATGGTAAAAGCAAATGCATATGCAAATAATTGAAATTTATTACCAAAGTTGGGGCTCGCAAGTACTGGGGATTGAGATAAAGCTTGCTTGGTATATTTGAATTCTCTTTTAGTATCATCACTCCACTTCAAATCATGGCCCTTTTTTAACATGTATTAAATAGGATTTACTATTTATGAAAAATTAGGCACAAATTGCTTTACAAAGTTGATACTACCAAAGAAGGATTAAATTCCTTTCTTATTTTGGGGAAGAAGGATTTCTTGTATCCCTTTCAAGCTTCAAGGATCTATTCACACACCATCTTTGGAAACAATGCGTCCCAACAATTTTCCTTCAAATACTCGCAGGATGAATTTTTAGGGATTTAATGATATGCCAAGAGACCTATGACCTGTAAAAAATATTTCACAAGTGAGAGACATGATCATTTTTATTTTTAGAAAATAGAGTAATGTCATATTGATAAACTACTACAACTTTGAAAAGATAATCAGAAGTTGCAAAACTCATAGCACATTGGAAAGTAGCTCCAACATTCATAAGCTCAAATGGCATGCAAACATAGGCATTTGTCCCCCATGGGGTAGTGAAATTAGTTTTATACATGTCTTCTTTGGAAACAAATACTTGATTGTAACCTAAAAAACCATCTAGCATAGACATCATACTAGATTCCATAATTGATTGAAGAACATGCTCCATGCTTGGAAATGGGTAGTTGTCTTTTAAAGAACCAATGGTGAGATTGGGTAAATCAATACAATTATGTATCTCTATATTCCTTTTTCTTACCAAAACCACATTCCCTACCCAATTTGAATATTTAATAGGTGTGATATTGATTTGGGCTTCCAACAATTTATGTATTTGTCTTTGAATTATTCGACTTACTTTGGGTTCATATATCTTTTCCTTTGTTTGAATGGTTTAACATATTCCTTTAATGGGATTGTATAATTGATAATATTTGGGTCATAATTCTTTAACTCATCGTAATACCATGCAAAAGAATCTCAATATTCTCACACTAATACCTCCATCTTTCATATTTCTTATGGGGTACAATCTCGTCCAATTTTGATAGTTCTTGGAGACTCTTCAGAACCCACATTCACCTCTATTACTTGCTTATCTACACAAGGTTTATTAGTTCCAACAAATACATTAGATTTATCAAACTATCTTTCTAGAGGAACCAAACCTTTAGGAATCATGTTAGCCCCGAGTTGGATTAATGGGAAATCATCACCATCTCATATTTTGTTGACTACTTGACCAGAAAAAAATGTTCATTCATCTTCTAAAATCTGCCATGATCTAATCTTATCAAGAATCGAGGGTTTAAAAATTGTACCTTTCATGTGGAATGGGAATTGATGACTGAAAATCTATGGCCAAGATTTCCATGGAGTGTACAAGTACGTTTGATGTTCTTGGAATGGAAATGATATTGAATGCATCAAAGAACTCAATGCCATCCCACACTTAATCTCTATACCTTTCCAATAAGGGATTCTTTGCTTCGCATAATATTCTCACTTGGTTTACTATAATCTCATAATCTCCTTTAACCTTTAACAACTTGATTCCCAACTTCCTTGCTTATTTAAGCCCTAACAACAAAGCCTCTTATTCAGCTACATTGTTAGTATAGTCAAATTGAAAAGAGAAAGGATATTGAGAGACAATACTTGAGGGGGGAATAATGATGATCCTAGCTCTATCTCCTACTCTAGATCATGCAACATCAAATTGAATGGTCCACAATACAACATCTAATCCATTCAATTATGAAGTAATGGGTCCTTCTTGATCGTCCATAACCACATAAGTACCTAATTCATTATCTTCAATATTTGGATATAATGATTCATTGTCCAATTGTTGCATCATTAACATGGTGCAACATATTATGTTCTCGACATAATCTCACTTTATGCCTCGGGCTGATTGAGATATCTACATAGGATAAATCCATTTGGATACTACCACTAGCATTAGCTGGCCATCTCCTTAAAAAAATCATTTCCCACTTCATGACACAATATATCACAACAACATCCTTAATCAATGTTATTTTTGGGCACTACTATAAGTGAGCTTCAAGGTCCTTGATAATACCACAAACCTATACTTCTCTAGAATCTATAACATATACCTTGCGATAAGGCTTAGATATCATCAATCCTAATTCATGCATAGGTCATTACATTAGTAGATGCCCTATAATATAACATGAAATTATGTAGTATTAAATCATTTATGAGCAAAGAGATATATAAACGAGTAGGGTCACTGTTTACCTTTCCCATACCAATATATACATGCGGATGATCCTCTAGAGGATCACATGAACCCATAAATCGGTCAAGTTCTTCCCTATGCCCAAGCATGCAGATTAGATCCTTGAGGGGTAACAGAATTTATATTTTGGAAAAATCACCCTTCAATGAGTAAGCACTTGGATCATGGTGAGTCGGGACAACCACCTAAGAAGGATCTTTATTATCATGGAGAATTGGGGGAAAACACTTGAGGAGAGTCTTTCTTTGTTGGAACAACACTAGGAGTTTTACCTTTTTCGTACATGTCTTTGTAATTTCAACCACCATGCATGTAGCCCTATATTTCTCTTTTTCAATATTTTTGCATCCATTTGAGCTCCGAAAACAACCACAATAGTAGGAATCATGTTATATTTGCATGCATAAAAACTTAATTAAACATAATCATTAGAACTTACACCATTACAATTTGAAATTTGGAATATCCGAGGGATGCAATTTTCCTCCACTATGGACATCATGTTCAAAGTGTGTTCAGGTTGCTATGGTGATTCATTTGACTCATGTGGGCCAAAAACATAGGTTTTCCTTGCAAAAATAGTGCATCCCTCTTCATTGTGAGGAAATTGACATGCCATGTAGTAATGATTGGATGAAGGATCATCAACATAATTGTTCCTAGACAGTGGTATTGGAACTTGGGGTGCTTCCAACTTCTTTGCAAGTTGAAAAGGCCTTCTAGGTGGAAATGTCTTCTTATTATATTGATGCCCATGTGAAATTTTCATATTCTTTTCAATCATGTTTACCTATTGCTCAAATCATGCAGCATGTCAACAATGTTGGGAAGTAACTCCTCTTTTTCTTCTTTTCCAATCTTCACTTCCTCATTTAGATCTTAAGGCCCTTTAGTTATGGGATCTTGGCATTTTATCGATTTGAGGATCAAATAACCATGACAAAGGAAATTGAGTATATTGGGATACCATAATATTTTTTCAATTTTGATGCTAAATGCTAAGGCGGAATTCAAGTTTTGCAGTTCCTTCTCCTTGAGCAAAAAGGTTAAATATCCATCATATGATTTAAAATAATATAATAAAGACATAGTTGGGTTAGGCCTAGAATAATGAGGAATTATATAATAAATATTAGATAATCAAGTGCTAAATTTAGCTACAGTCTCATTTTCATCTTTGTGGATGGATGCAAATGCATCAAACAAGAAAGAGTTGTCTTGCTTGTATTCCCATTTACTAAGAACTACCTTTGGAATGAGTCCCAACCATCAATGGAGTTGGTAGGAATTGCTTTGTACCATGCTCATGCATCCCCTTCTAAGGTTTGCATGAATATATTTATTACCACATCTTCATGTTCGACCTCTAGTTAATTATTGAACTTTAAAAATGCATTCAAGTGATCTTCTATTGTAATTACATTGTTTCCTACAAACTTTGGCAATCGTTCATGGTAGTATACTGTAGGAAATGTATGTGGTTTTCCTTGGATCTGTGTAAAATCAAATGGAGCTCAAACCATCAAAGTAAATTAAGGTTGAGGTTGATTCCCATCCATGATAAAATTAGACTTTAAAAATGAAACATTAGGAATTGGAGGGGTAAGAGGAATAGTTACCAAAGTCAGAGATCTATTTGAAAGAATACTTACCACTATGTTGGTAATTATGGAAATAGGAGTAACAACCCGAAATAAGCTTATGGAGACGTATGGGATCTTAGGCACATGCGTTAGTCTATTTCTGAAATAGATGCTTGGGTTCATTAAGAAATGGAAATAGGCCTTGGGGTGGATCCAATCGAGAATATATTTTAAATTTATCCATATTGAACATGATTCAAAAAACAATGGAGCCACTAGGTAAGCTCAAAAAATTTAACAAAAATGGGAAAATCTTATCGATGTGGTTTTAAAAAAAGCAAGGAATAAAGTTCATCCCTGACAATGACGCCATTTTGTTAGCACACTTTTTTACCCTTCAATCATGTATGATATAGATATAAATCAATGATGGAAAAGTGGCTAATTCAAATAATGAATTCCCCAAATTATAACATAAAACCTCCTCTCCACTTGGGACGGTGCATACGAACCTCGGGAGGAAGTCCCTATGTATTGGGTTATTGGTATTGGATCTAATTTTTCCAACAAAGGCATAAAAAGCAACAAATATGTATTGGAAAAAATGTAAAAACCCACCAAGATTTTAGGAAAATATAGTTTAATTTGCTTGGAAGGACTCTACAGTGTTAGTGTGAAAAACTATGGAATAAACAGAGGAGAAAATCACTCAAAATATGGAGAGTGTATCAAATTAAATGGTTATTGAACTACTAATTGAATGCATGAAGATAGAACATAATACTAACATGAGTGAAATCTTAAAAAAACATGACGCTTCTTTATTAATAGATGCCAAAGGGTTCATTGCACCACATCAACAAGCACACGAACCAACACTGTGATTATCTTCACAAAAATAAATAATGGCTTTATATTGGACTTATGTGTGAAATACACTACACCATCAACATTGTCACCCCATTCTTCAAAAAATATATCCTAAATCTCATGTGGGAGGTTGCACCAGTGTAGAGAATCCAAATATCTCTCCAAGAGGAAAATGAGGTACTAAAAGTGGATTCATTTATTTGAGCATTATAGTGAACGGCAATAAAGTGACTAGATTTAGGAGCTTTACGAGTCTCATGAGATTTACCTTTGTATTTTTTCTTCTAGTTATGCTTCTCTTTAATTATCTCCCATGGAACCCAACAATGTTTTGCATAATGTCTATTAACACCCTGCTCATTCCCTAGCTACATCATCCAATTATAATTTTTCCCCACATTATACCTTCACTTACTAAAAAATACTAAAGTCAAAACCTAGAATTGGCTCACAAATTATTATTTTGAAATATTTCCCTCTCCAAAATAGGGAAATGTGGCACAATCGCCTCCAAAAGAGAAGGGAATTCCCTAAAATATGGATAAACCCCCCAAAATGTAAAAAATAAAATAAAAAGGGGGGAAATATTAAAAAGAGTAAAAAAGGATGGGAAACCCTAAAATTCCACCCAAAACCATGGGCCAATATTAGGGTCTACCTAATACCACAGACAAGAATCCTATGGAAATTATTCCTATAAATGAATGGTGAAGGATTCCATTTTTCACATCAAATTTTTACTTGTTACCTTGTCGTCACTCTGCCAAAACTGCGAAAAAATCCTTGAAGCCCCCAATTGACTTCTAGTTTCACCCATTGTTGAGTTTTGGATACCTTGTGATGAGTGTGTGGAGAACAACCTAGAGTGTGTGGAGAACAACTTAGAGTTGATTGGAGACCAAGGATTCAGTGCCTCAACCATCTACAAGGGTCCCCCGCTCACACTCTTTTGAGATAACACCCTACCATTTGTACACGCTATTTCTTATGAAATTAAAAATGAAAAATATTATTTCTTGACCCCTTTTTGTGTGAAATAATTGAAAAATATTACTTTAGACTTGTATTTCATGCATTTGTTGTACGCAGTTCAAATTTGATTTTATTGTAGTTTACCATCATTTATTGTTGTACTTGCACTCTCATTTTGAACTGATACTAAGATTCTCTTGAGTCTTAGTAGGTGTCATTTTGCACAAGCTAGTGTGAAAAATCTAGCTACAATGTCCATTCTTCCCACATCAACCACAATGAAGATCAAGTCTTCCGTTGTCTGAGTTTCTACACTGCTGCCCCTAAAATTATTTTCCATGTCCTCTCTTATTGTTTTCTCCTTTAGAAGGATAATTTCGATGATTATTCCCTTTATGGTAAAGGTACAAGGTACCTCCAGTGGTTTTAACTATCTTCTTTATGAAGTATTTTTCTATTTCTACAATCATCTCCACTAGAGTATCAAAGGTGAGGTCTTTCAATTTACCACTAGCTTGAAGTGATTCAAGGTAGTGTGGATATGTGGGGTAGAGGAACTTGATGAAGTAAGTGAGAGGAAGGTCTACCTTCACATTAGTGTCATTTATTTCATGCATGATGGCTCTAATTTCACATGCAACAATCATGGGATCATTGTTCTTCACCTCTAGGTTTAAGAGCTTCAATGTCAACTGAATTAGCTCCAATTCTAAATGTGATTCATACATTTCATTTAACTTTTACAAGGAATAATGAGATGTTTTAGAAGGTGTTATTTGCCAACTCACCTCTTGAATTACTATAGCAACGATCAATGCATATGTCTTCTTGTCTATGCTCTTCCATATGAAAATTTCTTTGTCTATTGTAGGCTGTTTTGGTGCAGTTATTATAGGGCCATTCATTGTTTTGAAATAGTTTCTTCTTCACAAATGTCATCCCAAGGATCATTGGAGATGAGTATGTGCTCGATCTTCCTCAACAATTTTAGGTAGTTTTCCTTGTTAGTGAGCACTACTTTGAGGATGGAAGCCAAAGAATGCATCTTTTACAAAACACTTTGAAATGAAAAATGCAATTTCTACAACTAACAATGCAAATATTACAAGGTGCAGGTTTAGGTATCTGCAACCATTCGTAATCTAATAAGAAGATTGATAATACTTCTATGCAATATAATACTCTCTATAAAATGCAGGTCTAAGTCTTTTCATTATAATTATATCTTTAGCAAACCCTAGAACTATCTACGGGAAAAAGAAAGAAAAAAAAACTATTGTAATTAGGGTTTACTGGGGAGATACTACTACCCAATCACCGTGAATAACTCAAATACCAATAAATTTGTATTGAGATGGGATGTTGATAATATCGTGAAAGAAATATGAACCAAAGAAAAATGAAATGTGTGATCTTATGACTGATATTTATGGGTAACTCATTATATCCAACTTTGAACCAAAAAAAGAAAAAAATTGAAATGGTTTGTTAAAAAATGCTCAATCATTTCTTCCTGTGTCACACCATATATACTCCACATAATAAAAACAATAACAATAACAATTTCCTTCATGCACTTCAACGGACATACAATAGTCTTGGCGAATTCTTGAGGATCATGACATGACAGAACCTTAGAGACCTGAGGAGTTACCTAGTGAGATGATCTTGACGGGTCCCTATTTTCCCCCTCTTATATTGAATTTTAAGCTTAGTTATGTATGTGGAAATATATATTTGACTAGGTTTGTGCATATCAATCATTCTTTTTGGTTCTTAATATAACATTTTGAGGAGATTATATTATGGAGGATTAATCAAAGTAATTTTGCATTAATTTTAGTTATTTTTAACCCTTTTATGAATTCTGAATCGTACTTAGACTCATTACTTGGTTTAGACCTTGTTGCATTGGACATATATGAAATTTCATAATATGGCACTCAATCGGGCACTCAATACGACACTCAATCCGGCACCTCTGCAAAATTTTGCAATCCGGTACTTATTCTGGTACTTGTTCTAGCACCTGTTTCGGCACTTTTGCAAAAGATAAATCGTTGGTTGACATATATGCAGGCCTCCATTATCAAATCTGCCACATGGGTTTTGTTTGTTGGTGTCCCAGATGGTTAGTGATCTATCATATTCCACCTAGGTCATTCATTTGATTCCTAGAATCTTGGTCCTAATTTCACTTGAAGAACACCAGCTGTCTCAAAATCAATGCATGTATCAGAGCTATGATTTGGTGGTTTAGGATTGTCATCAATCTGTAATGAATATCGAACTGAAATTTCTATGTTTAGTTGGAAATTTTCTATCTCTAGGGGACTGATCCTTTAAGTGGTCAATGTTTCCCCTTGTTTAATAGATATATACCTGTAACTCATTGCAAAAGGGAGAGGAAGAGAGTTGGGCATAAGATTGACCATTTTGTAACCCCGTTTCGATCGAATGAAGATTCAAATTTCCGGAAATGAGATTCTATATATCATTTGCGTGTTTGCATTGTGAAATCCTAGGACTTTCCATCATGTGGATCGTGCTCTATTCTTTCTTGAAATTTTGTTTTCAACTTTACACAGAGACATAACCTTCTTATTAAATTGCATAGCATAGTTGTAGAATTGATTTATATGTGTGTGATTGTTTGTATCAAATACAACAACGTTTATTTTTTGTAATTTGTAGATCTTCATTCACATAATTTAGAAGGCTGCGACTTCTGTATGACCTCAATTTAGAGAAATCAAAAGCAGAAATGATATTAATGTCATGTGATTTGTATTTTGTCCATATTGCAAGCAAGCTCGTTGATTCTTGTAGCTTCCATTGCCATAGCAATTTTCTCCTTGATATTGGCTTTCTTCCATTGGTTGTAGCTTTACATAAATAGATTTGACTTTGACAGCTTAGATGAGTATTTTGTGTTGACCCTAGGTTTCTTTCTATTGGTTTTTTTCTCTTGATTTCATAGTGTGGTTTCAGTCCAAATGTGCTATGCTCATTGTAGCTAAATTCCTTTGAGAATTTTAGGTATAAGATTTCCATTCAAGAACCAAATGGTTAATTTGTCAATACTCTGTTTTGAAGAGATGTTTTGCACAGTAGATTAACCATAGGAAAATTGCTTGTCTATTTAGGATTTGATTACATTCAATGAATTTTTCTTTCATTTAACTCTTTCTGCCATATCATTGACAACTTTCAATATATAAATTGCAAGTGTGAATTTGAAGGTCCAAAGGATTGTAGCTGTTATTCCAATAGTTTTCAATTGCATAACAAATTTCCAATGTAACCACACTCTGTCCATTTAGGCCAACACACTATTTTTACTTTGGAGTATGAATCCAACACATAGTGTTTATTTGGTATATGCTTAGCTTATTTTAAATCTTCATTTTGGTAGATACCTATTGATTAGGTTTGGCACCATCTTTTAAACTTTGTAGATTAAAATTGTTGTGTGTTAAATATTTGAGTTTTGTTTATCTTGGAAATTAATTGTAAATGTATTTGTCTTACTCAATTTATACTCCCCTGCACTTTGTAATTTTTTACATTTTCACTCTCTTGTTCTTTCTTTTTCATATAGATCCAAGTACCAATAAGAGGATTAAATACCTAACTCATGAGATAAGGTGTCCCATGTAAGGCTTCCTCTCGAGGTGTTAGTCCATCTGCGTGTTTGCTAGCATTAGGATAGGTCAAGCTATGATATATTAGCCTTCAACCCTTCACATACAGTGCCAACACCTCTAAGTTTATGACTCCCCGAATTGACAATTTAACTCTCAAATTCTTAACATATATTTTTCCCAACAGATCTCATGCCAAAGAAGGTCTGCTTGGGCACATGAGATAATTGAAGATGCAGAAAGATATTGTGTTCTAGAAGGAATCCTCAGAGAAAGTAAGAATCCAAATCCATACCCTAGTTATGTGGCTTTGATGTGTAATATCATTGACAAAGAATCAACAAAGAAGAAGGAATGGGTAGATGCCATGGTCAAGGAATACCAGTGCATTATAAAGAACGATGTATGGGAAGTAGTACCAAGACTGAAGAACAAGGTAGTAGTATCCTCTAAATGGATCTAAA
The DNA here is from genome assembly GCA_001517045.1 of Pseudotsuga menziesii. Taxonomy (NCBI): domain Eukaryota; kingdom Viridiplantae; phylum Streptophyta; class Pinopsida; order Pinales; family Pinaceae; genus Pseudotsuga; species Pseudotsuga menziesii. The sequence goes on along the minus strand of LPNX010584139.1, from coordinate 124,564 downwards.
AGAAAAAGAATTCAACAAACGACCGTATAGAAAAGTACAAGGCAAGATTTGTAGCTTGCAGATTCTCTTAAAAGGAAGGAATCGGCTATGAGGATACCTTTGCACCAGTTGCAAGGTACACCTCAATCAGAACCATCCTTGCCTTGGCATCCAAGATGAAGTGGAAGTTACATAAGATGGATGTAAAGGAAACCTTCTTAAATGGTGTGATAGAAGAAGAAGTATACATTAAGCAAATGCAAGGCTTTAAGACAAATAACTAGAAGACTCATGTATGTATACTAAAGAATGCATTGTATGGGTTGAAGCAAGAACCCACAGCATGGTATGGCAGAATTGATGGCTTCCTACTGGGTTTGGGTTTTACCAAAATTAAAGTAGATTCCAACCTTTACTATAAGGTTGAGTATGATGGGCTTATGATATTACTACTATATGTGGATGATCTATTTTTGACAGGTGAAGATAATCCCATCCGCAAATGCAAGAAGAAACTCATTGTAGAATTTGAGATGAAATACCTTGGTATGATGCACTATTTTCTAAGTCTTGAAGTCTGGCAGTATCCAGATGATATTTTCTTGAAGCAAGGAAGTTGAGATCTTAAACATATTTGGATGATGGAGTGTAAGTCCATGTCTACTCCAATGACAAAAGCCTCAAAGATTTTGAATGAAAATTCTTCGGATATAGTAGATGTTATCTCATATGGACAAATTGTTAGTTTGTTGATGTATTTGACCAATACAATACCAGATATATGTTTTTTTGTAAGCACCTTGAGTCAGTATATGGTGGATCCTAGACATGTTCACCTAGTGGAAGTAAAACATGTGATGAGGTACCTAAAGGGTATGTTGGATTATGGTCTGAGATATGCATAATATTGTGAGACCAAATTACACATATTTGCAAACTCAGATTCAATAGGAAGTGTCAAAGACAAACAGAGCACTTCACGATGTTGTTTTAGTTTGGGATCAGGCATGATCTCATGGTTCAGTAGAAAGCAATCCAGTTTGCCAGCAGTACGATGGAGGCTGAGTACATTGTAGCATGTTCAAATTGTAGGGAAGTATTATGGTTTCACAAGATGTTGGCATGGTTATTTGATGCAGAGATAGATGTGACTGGCATCCATTACGATAAACGGAGTTGTATTAAGATGACAAAAACCCCAATGTTTCATGATAATTTGAAACACATAGAAATTAGATATCACTATATTCGGGATATGATGCAAAAGTGAGCTGTAAAGCTCAAGTATGTTCCTACAGAGGAACAAGTTGCTAATGTATTGACTAAGCCTCTGTATCAAGTAAAGTTTGAATACTTTCAAGACAAGCTTGGTGTAGTACAAAAGGAACTCCCTCGAAAGAGGGAGTGATGATGATGATGATGATGATGATATAGGTTTCCTGTTGCATTGGTGTGGTAGCTCAGTCTAGGTAGGGTATGTCTGGTAATTAGGCTTGCTTGGACCAAAAGGGTGGTAAGTCAGATGAGGCATGTTTGATCATAGGGGGTTTAATATGTCTACCTAGGTTTGTTTGGATCGAAAGGGATAGTAAGCCAAACAATGCTTGTTAGGTCCTTAGGTATATCCATTTGTCCAGCTAGGCTTGTTTGGCTTGAAAGGGTTAGTAAGTCAGACAAATGCCTGGTGGATCTATCAGAGTACCCACCGTGATGTTGCTTTACATGTCCTAAGGGCATGATGAAGTGGTTCCAGCACTCCGTGTTGCTGATGATGATGTGGTCCCAACACTCTATGTTGTTGATGATGATGTGGTCCCATCACTCTATGTTGGTGCCAGCACTATGTGCTAATGATGATGTGGTGCCAACACTCTGTGTTGATGATGATGTTGGTCCAACATTCTATGATGATGAACATGATATTGTTCCAACATCTCTATGTTGATGATGCAGATGTTGATCTAGAATTTGTTTGTTGATGATGTTGTCTTAGCACTAACATGGTAATGATGTTGTTATTGTTCCAATATCTACATATTGATGATGTTACGGGTGATGATGATGATGTCCCAGTATTCACATACTGATGATGATGAGGTTGTTCCAGTATTAACATACTGATGATATTCCAGATGATAATGATGTCCCAATACCCACATACTGATGATGCTAATGTTGATGATGATCCATCGGTTTAATGTTGATGATGATGATGCTAACACTGATGCGATTCCATATTGATGATGAAAATATATGATGTTGTTCCAAAACTTACTATGACATATAGAGATTCACCCATCAATTGTACAATTGTTGTTGTGCTTGTTGCTGATGATGTAGAATACCTTCCTAGTTAAGAGGGAGTTTTAAAATAACGTAACTTTGAAATTTATTCTATTTGTATTATTGTTATTCCTCCTTCATGAGATGTCATTGATGTAGTTGGTCATGTAAGAGTCATTGAAAGGATTAATGTAAACCTCTGGATGTAATTCGGGTAAGTAGTACTAATGAGTCATTATAATAAATATTATTCTTGTATTTTACTAGACAAGTCGTCCTAGTTAGGTTTTAGTTCAAGTCAAGTGTTAAATATAAATAGTGAGGGGCATCCTTCATTTCTACATACTTTACTCAAGCAAGTTCGTTAGAGAGAGAAAAAGAAGTGCGCTAGACAGAGAAAAAGAAGTGCGCTAGAGAGAGAGAGGAGGAGTTGTCTTGGGGTTTTACACTTTCTTTCTTTTGAATTATTGTAACTTTGAAGTGTATTCAATTATTATCCCCGATGTTCCTATCAGGAGAATCATTTGTACTCATTATACCTCAATGATCCTATCGAGAGAACTACTAAGAGTCATGAGTAAATTCCCTCTGTTGTAAGTCAGGTCATTAGCACCCTAATTAATATTATATTAAGTTGTTTGTGTCCTCCTATAAAAGTCGGCCCAGTCAGTTTTAGCGGGGCCGACTTGTTGGAGTGAATTGTTAAGAGAACAAAAGAATATAAATAGAAGTGAGGATCTCCTCATTTCTACACACACACACTCACTTGTGTAGCAAATAAGAGAGAGAGAGATAGCTGTAGCTGCAAGGAGGAGAAGGATCAGTATGGGGTTTTATATTTTATCTTTTGATCATCTATATTGAGGAATCTTTTGCTAGGTTTTTCCCAGGGTAAATATGTTATACCTAAATCCTATCACCATCATGTGATAAGACCCTTAACTTCCATGTTTTCCCTTAATCCCAACACTTTGAGTAGAAACTTGCTCTATTTGTCAATTCTACTTGAAAAAACCTAGCACTGCGCTTTCCCTGTGGCTAATGAGTTACTTGCTTAGCACCACCTGTATCCTATTATAGAGAAGCGATGCCACTACCTATGGCCTTTGGTCTTAAAGTGGTTCTCATCTAAACCACTCTGTCATAAGGGAACAAAAGCGACACCCTAGGTAAAATGGGAAAAAGAGAAGTTTCTCGAGGCTTCTAGAATTTGAGCCTCGTGTCCTCCCTTATCCCTATAATTATGGGTTAGTTTGAGCTCA